>CAMOHE010051953.1:0-52957 GCA_946598075.1 Artocarpus hirsutus
CCAAGACAGAATTATTAATCTAAATCAATTCACTTTATGTCCCGATCCAACACATCGTCACCTATGACAACGTGTCAATGTTTCTATTCACGGAGTCCACCTCCGATGGTCAAGACAAACCATCTCCCAATAGGGATATAGACAACATAACAATCTTTACATGAATAAAGCGCTCAACTTTATTCCCTCGATTGCGGATCTTATGATTTAGACCGTCACCTTAAGAATCGTGTCTTCCGCATAATCTGTCCATCATATGTCCAATTCTTAAAGGTTTAGACCGACAGTCTCAGACTATTGTTTGCTTATCATACATTCAACAAATATGAACGTAAAGAGGACAAGATTTGGTATATAAATAATAAATGAATTCTTTATTGATAAAAATGTCTTCAAAAACTCATTACATTTTTACTCCTTAGGGCATACATGTCTAACAATTAACTTGATCACAATTTGGAAAAACTGTGTTTTAGAAAACCCATTTAACAAGCTTTGTTCCGCAGTACCGACATGCAAGTTGCATGGGATAGAGTAGGCTTTTCTAGCTCTCTACCAGCACACAATATTTCAAACCAGCCTACCAGTTTCTCTACACCCGCCTGTCGGTTAAACGTTATAAAGAGCTTGTTTTTCCAAACCCTCTGGTGGCCTGCCGATCATATGATCGTTGGAGCTATTTTGTCTAGATTTCAAACTTTGGCTTGCCGGTTTTAATTTCGGTCTACCAATAGGACTGTAATAGTTAGTTTTTTGACCGTTGGGATTCATATCACATCAGCTATTTTGGCTTGGAAATGACTCTTTTTTGTTGTTAGAGACACAAAACATATTAGAAACCATTTCAAGCGATTGTATTAAGATTCTAAGCAATCTTTTTTTTTGGTTTTCATCAAAAGTTCTTATTCTCACACACTTTCTCTTAAGCTTATATATTCTATAGTTTTTCAAAATAGTTGCTCATACCCTCCATTTGATCTTCATCTTGTATTCATTATTTTTGGAGAGATTACTTTATAAGTGAGCCAAAAGCATCAAATTCCATTTAAGTGAAAGGTTTCCAAGCCTTATAATTTGGGGTTGTTTGGTTAGCTAATCTTTGTAAAAATTGGCACATTGTAGAGGTTCGGTGAGCCTCTATAGAAAAATTCACCGGATTGTACAAGGTGTGATCATGCTGAAAGTTGATCAAGATAGTAAAAGAGGCTGAGTCGTGTATTGATCAGTGACAGTGGATCTAAGCACATTGCCAAATTACTATAAATCACATTTGCACTTTTTTCTCCCTTCTCTCCTTTATTATTTGCTAATTCATTTGATTGATAATTCTCTTGGTGATTTCTAGTAATTTCATTACTTGCTCATTTATGCAATTTTTGGTTGTGTTGCTTGGTTTAGATTATTGGGTTGTTTGGGTTCCTTATCTCTTAGTGCTCTCTTATCCTTTTTAATTTTGTAATTTGTTCTAATTTTCCAATAATTTAAAAAAGTTTTTAAAAACCAAATTCACACCCCTCTTGGGTAGTCGTGTGTAACACCAAAAAAAATTAATTAAGCATAATTGGTGTTTAGATGGTGGATTAGTATGCCTTAATGTAAATTTGAACTTAAATTAAGTATTTCATGGTATTTTAAATTTATCATACTTTTGATTATTTCTATATGTTATTTTGTATTTTGAAACAAAACATTTTACCAAATACCCAATACATCCCAATTACAAAACCATGTGCTGGGAACACAGTTTTGCTATGCAAAACCACTCTTTCCCATCTATTTGTCTCCCTCTCTCACTCTCACTCTCACTCTCACTCTCCCTCACTCTCTCAGACTCTCTTTCTCTCTCTTTTCCCTTTCTCCCTCATGCCCTCTCTCCCTCTCTCTATTTTGATTCAAATTTTTGAGTTCAAGCTTGATTCTTAGCTGGATTGGGAGGCAAGGAATCGATTTGGTCTTCACAAACTCGATTTTAAAGCTTCAATTCAAGGTTAGTCTCCTTGATTTTCAAATTATAAACTTTTGTCCCAAATCTTTCAACCTCTTTAAAATGTTGTAATCCGAGTTTGTTGAGCTTAGGAAACCCTTAATCTAAGTTAGTAGAACTCAAATCATTTAGAATTTAAGCTTGATTGAACAAAATTTGGATTAAATCAAGTTTTTTCCTTTTTCTCCATTTTTGAATTTTCTTGAAAATTTCTATGTAAATCTTGCTTAAATATGTTTAAATGTGTTCTAGCATATTTTTCTATCATTTATGAATGTTATGAATGCTTTGGGACTTGAAAAACAGGTTTAGAATTGATTTTTGGGCTTGGGAAGGCTGAGAATCAAAGTTTCTAACCTCTAACTTTTTTCTAGTTCGGCAAGCCAAACTCAATGTTAGCAAGCCATATTCATAGGTTCGGTAGGCCAGATTCATCTGGTCGGCAGGCTGAACTTGGGCCAGTTCAGCAGGCCAAACCAGGGGTTCCGGTAGGCCGACTGAACCTCATAAAAAGTGACTCTTTTTGCCCGTTTTTCAATGTTTAAAAACCTAGATCAAGATTTTAACCTCATGAAATTATTTTGTGAACCTTACAGGTATACTAAGATACCATGAGATAGCTTAGGGATGTAGAATACTTTAAGTTAGATATTGATAAACTTAGTTTCCATTTAAGGTTATTCGTGGTTCCGTAGAGCTAACGTATAGCGGATTGAGACTATAGTGTTGAACGTTGATACAGAATATCGGCGTAAGACTTCTATCCCTTCTCTTTGGTAGCCATGTTTTTTTAAAGGGTTTTGGCCACAAAGCATTTCCTTTTAAATGTTTTCAAGAAATGAAGTTTATTACTTATTTTCAATTTTCATTATTGACTAAATAATGAATGATCATAATGAACATAATAAGAATATCCGGTAAGTGAGACATGATAATGATATTACACCGGACATTTCGGTTAGTACTATTTAGAATGATAAAATAGAGCATGATGCCATGTATAGAGATTGGGTTGTGGAGAGCGCAACCTTGGAGGCAGGTCTCAA
The DNA here is from genome assembly GCA_946598075.1 of Artocarpus hirsutus. Classification (NCBI taxonomy): domain Eukaryota; kingdom Viridiplantae; phylum Streptophyta; class Magnoliopsida; order Rosales; family Moraceae; genus Artocarpus; species Artocarpus hirsutus. Next base: position 3,031 of record CAMOHE010051953.1, read on the forward strand.
AACCTAGCTGGGCCACTTCGGTAGTGATTCATATGGCTTTGTCAAAAACATGATAATGAAACTGTCTATGGACGAGTAAATGATTAACCGGTATGAATAAATTTAATGAACTTTAGTTAGTTATTTATTTATTTATCTTGTTTTACAGCTTTTGTTTTAAAAAAAAATGAATTACATGTTTAAATCAAATGCTTTCAGAAACTTAGTCCTACTGAGCATTTCGCTCATATTTTGTTTGTCTTAAAACCCTTTCCCCTTCTCTTCTAGGTGGAATCCAGCTTAAGGAAGACTGAAGAACTAGGAAGAAACTGCAAGATTAGGATATCACTATCTAGGGTATTTATTTATAAACAAGGCATGTAATATTTTAATTTATTTCCCTTTTATTGGGGCTATGTTTATGTATTTAATATTGTTGATACCATGTGTGCACATTAATGTGGGTCTGGTAGGGCCTAATGATATTTGTTTATTTAATATTTTAATTTGCTTGCATGCTTTCATATTTTAACAAATATCTTAAAAAGTTTTAAATATCTTACATTCTTATAATTAACTTAATATCTTTTAAAATTGCAGTTTTTATTAAAAATTTAATTTATTTAATCAAATTAATCCACCACGTCATTCCAGGATTTTGGGCCGTAACAGATGCTTAGGCTAGCACAACAATCCCATTATTTATGTAATATTGTTTCATTTATCCTTAAAATCATAATTCAAGAGGCCTCTTGCTTATATTTCATAGATTGAGATCATTTATGTTTTAAGTTCACAGGGGAACAAAAATGTTAAATTCTAAAGTCCACGGGGGGACATAGTATTATAAGGGTTGCATTTCATGGGGAATTTTTGTAATTATTGACACCTTTAGATCTAACATTTCCCTCACTCTTCCTATTTTGAGTGCTATTTTGGGATCAGATTTGAAAAAAAGAAATTGTAGAAAATGTCACTTTTCTAAAACTAATTGTAGTAAATAGTAGGTTTTAAAAATATTTGTAATAAATGTCAAATTTATGGTGTAAATTATTTATTTATCCCGTTGTTTATAGAATAAATAATTCTTATTTATATAATAAATGAATTTATGATACAAACCTCTTGTTTACAATGTAAACATTTTTTATTTATATAATAAATAAGTTATTTATATTATAAATCTGACATTTATTACAAATATTTATAAAACTTGATATTTACTTTAAAAAGCTTCAAAGCTCTAATATTGCCCTCACGAAACGGTAAAAAAGTCGTGAAAGAATTACATAAAGGAATTACAAACATATTCATACAGAACCACAAATTCAGATAAAAAAAATACATGTATAAAACCATCATATATTTATCAATCATCAGTAAAACAAACGCATGCATATAGAAGCACATGAATTCATAAACAATTATTAAAAATAAAATATTTGGAAGAAATTCTCAATAAGTAAACTTTTAGTAGCCAAACAAACAGTTTTAAAATAAGGTACTTTTGTTCTTTCGGGGAGATAGATTGCAGAAAATTCCATATTGGCTCAAGAGATTGTTCATTCCATGAAGTTGAAGAAAAGTAAAAGGGATATGTTGAAGGCATATGATCGATCGAAGGGGTGTTTTTGGAACATGCAACTATCTATTGATTCTCACCAACCGGAAATGGGGAAAAAAAATATTAGAGAGCAAGAAATATAAGCGACAACTGAAATTTAAAAAATGAGTAGGAGGGAAATTGAGATGGCAAAAAATAATATCAAATTTCAGAAAAAGAAACGGCTTGTAAACTTTATTTATGACAATAAAATCGACAAGCCAACTATGCAAAAATATAGTTGGAAAAAACTAAAACACTTGTAGAAACAAATATGTAATAAAATATGCATAAAATACATAATATAGGCATAACTGGTATTGCAACTCTCATATTTTAAAAATTTAGATATTTTTGTAATATTGTGAATTAGTAGATATTTTTGGACTCATGGCCATTAAAATAGACGATTTGTGTAAATACTTTTATTATGACTGAGCTTGTCACACTACTCTCATTCCTGACAATCTAACGAAAACTTACACTTATAGGCTCTAAATTAATACTTTCTTATAAACTTAACGACGTAGTTATGGAAAAATCTTTAATTAGTTAAACTTATTAATTATACTTAATGGCGTAGTTATGAAAAAAGTACTTCCCCAATTGTTCCTTCCTTGAGGCAAGTTGGGGCATAACATGTCCTATACTTGGTGTTCTATTCTCTGGGGAAGGGACTTATTGAAGCAAGTGATGATGAGACCGTAAAAATGTACATTTTTTAAGGCTAAAATCAATTATTTTGCATTCATATTTTTCGTTAAATTTCTTAATTATAGCATTTGTGTAATAATAGTATTTTAGTATGTTTGTGCAAAAATATGTTTAAAAATATGTTTTGAGTGTATTTTTATGTTTAATAATATTTTTTGTCATTTTTAGAGTCATTTTTGAGTGTTTAATGATTAATTAGTTTGAAAATAATCAAAACCATAAAACTAATATTATGTGATTTTATTTTGAGTCTTAAAATGTTTATATATAACTTTTTAGTTTATAAGCATGTTTTTATAATATTTCTAGTAATTTCTAAAGATATTTTCGAGTCTTGTATAATATATATCTGTTAAAATTTGTTAATTTTAGAAGTTTTATTATTTTTAATGTGTTTTGTGTATTTAATTGTAAAATGAATATTTTTAAAATTATTTTAAAATTATGTTTATAAAATAATTAATTTTGATTTGTTTATTTTATTTTAGGTTTGAAATATATGAAAAATGGAGCAAAACGCCACGAAAATAGGTAAAAACAGACCTTAAATGCAAGAAAAATAAAAAAAAAGAAATTAAAACCAAAAGAAATGCCACGTGGCATAAGGAGATCCTCCAGATCAAATTGCCAAGGAGATTAGAGCTGTCCATGGGCCAGGTCCCCCCTCAGGATTCGGTGCAGCATATCCCAATTGCTCACGGTTTCGTCTCCATTTGATCGGCATAAGACTCAAGGAATGAACCAGAGAGCCCCTCAGTCCCAGCTTCAACGCATGTTTTGCAGCCATGAGATACTGTCTTCGTTAGCACATCTAACGCTCCACTTTGTCTGGCTGTTGTAGGCGTCACACCTGATCAAAGATAAAATCAGTAGTCTCAAGAGCTCATTCATGCGTGGAAGGAAAAAAAATCAAGAAGGTAAAAATTTTAAAAAAAAATCAGATACCAATAAGTGATGGGTTGCAAAAATTATTCAAAAAAATCCCAAAATCTCCTAATTTGCCATCCTATTTATATTCAACTTAAAAATATCCAAGTAAAATAATAAATAAATATGCAAATAGTAATTTTCTCCATCTATAAATACCCTCATCCATGGCTTGTATTCCTCACCTCTTCTCCATGTGAAAAATTCTTCTCTTCTTGTAAAGATGTAGTTTTAAGTTTTAGCTTTTGTTTTTTTAGTTTCTAGTTTAAACTTTTTGTAAAATAGTTTTAAGTTTATATTGTAATTTTCAGTTATGTTTAACATTATGTGTGTTTTTATTTTAGTTATGTTCTTTAGATTTCCTTTTTAGCTGAGGATTCTAGCAAACTAAAGTCAAATATTTTTAGTTTTTCAAAGCTTTCTAAACAATTAGAATGTCAAAAATCATTTTTAGAAAATCTATGATTTTTAAATTAACTTAGCTAAACTCTTACAAAATTAAGTTTTGATTTATCGTATATATAGACGGGCACGAGTAATGCTTAGGAATACTTTGATTATACGTAGACATGAAATGACACAATAAATACTTAATTATAATTTTATTAGTAATTTTAGCTTGTTTGTTAAAAATGAGTTTTTTTTGATGCATTATAGACATAAATTAATACATTAAATGCTTACCAACTCTTAATTTATTGTAAATAAAAGATGGCATATTGCATATTTGAACTATTTTGATGAATAATATTAAAAAAACTAAAACATATTTAAGTTAATTGTCAGAATAGAACCTTTAATCCTTATCACTGTTATAATTGTTGTTTAAAAGTTAAATTGCATTTATTATTAAAGTTTCATCTTCCATTTAATTAAATCACGTTTCTTATTATTAAAATTTCCTTTACTATTCCAATTTAAATTTCATTTATTGTTATTGAAGTGCCAAAAATCACAACAAAAAAAAATCTAAAAAAAAAGGAAAATGTAAAAAAATGTGTAAATATTATAAACAAATTGTAAATAATTAACTTTAATCCTTAAATTCTTTAACTAATAAATAAAAATAATATAACTGATATATTAAACTTTTGTAATACGTTTTTCATATAGAATCGACTTTTTAACTAAGTATTATTACTTGAACAACCTTATACTTGAGGTTAGATCGAACTTACAATGTTAGACTCGAACAGCAAAGATTAAGATGGAGAATTGGTATAGGCAGGAATATTAGTGTTTAGCGACGCTTGGCTGCCCTGGCCTTCGACTTTCAGCCCAATTACCACGCGGGATGAGATTACAGCTACTTGGTGCGTGGAGGACTTAATTGTTAATGGCCTGTGGAATAGGGAGAGAATCTATAATTTTTTTGGCCTGTTGAGACGAAGTATCCTATAGTAGCTCGGATGGAGGGAGAGAAAAGGAATTGTGGAGTAGATTATGGGCTTGAATATTTAGAATAAGATTAAAATCTTAATCTACTAGGCTTTCAATTCTATTTTACCTCGTTTACCTCCCTTGCTAGACGAGGACATCATGTTCTTTGGCGTGTCCACAGTGTCCATGAGTAGAGGAGTCAGCATGGCATGGTTTATAGGATTGTCCTAAAGTGAGAGAGGTCTGGGATTACAGTGCGCTTTGGACGACGCTAAGACAACAAAGGCAAGTCTATTTAGTGGAGTTTGTCTGGATATATTGCGGATCAGTTCTACCATGGACTTGGAAGTTTTTGATATGGTCGGTTGGTGTCTATGGCAGGCGAGGAATGTGCTTAGGCATGAGAAACAATCCATGAAGCATCTGGAGATTTTAGACATGGCTGGGGGATTGCTTTGGGACTTTCAGACTTGTAATAAAGCTAAGAAGGATAGTCCTCTGAAGTCCCAACAAGGATTAGAAAGGTAGACGTCGCGGCTTCTGGGCCGTTTTGAAGCTGAATATGGATGCTAGTGTCAGACCAATATTGAATTTTTAGGGATAGGTTGTGTGATCAGAGACCACTCCGAAAGCATAGTTGCTAGTCTAACCGAACACATTAAAGGTTATTTCGGTCAACATATTACAGAGTGTTTAGAGAGGGCCTCCTTTTTGCCAAAGAAAGGGGTTTATTTATTGACACGGCTGAAATTGATGCTTTGAGGGTCTATCAAGGGATGAATAATGGTCCTTTATTTGGTGATGATGGCTTAAAGTTTGAGGATATTAGTGATATGCAACATAGTGGTGTATTCAAGTCTTGTATCCATGTTCCTAGGATAGTCATTTCTGTTGCTCATTCCTTTAGCCAACTAAGTCACTGAGCACGATGCAACTGTGATGCACTCTGCAGCTATTCCCATTCACTTTGCCTTGTTGTTCAAGTTGACTTGGCTTAATTAATGAAAGTTTGATTTTCAAAAAAAAAATAAAGATTTTTCCGGATAGCAGTCTACAAGAGCGAAAAAATCCTGCGAAGAGGTCTTAGAAACATGCTGAAAACATTTTTTGTACCCCATTGTGAAGAACATTGTCAAAGCCCAACAAATCACTCAAATCCAACGAAGGATTATTATCCTCTCGAAGCCCCTGCCAAGAAGTCAGTAATGCATGAACGTGCATAGCCAGTTCTTAGAGGAATACACCTTGTATAATTACACAACTCAATCTTTACAAGAAGCCCAAGTTGGATGTTTCTTGCAAGCTCCTATACAGTTGTAATAAAATCTCGTCATCTCGAACGCGCCATCGATGTCAGTGTTTTTCACCATCTTACACACATCTTTCCAATTAATCTACTCTACCACATGAGGGTCTTGATTTTACAAGTAATAAAACAACATTTACCCAGAGAAAAAAGTAAACTAACTGTAGCACAATCCAACTTCGATCTAAATATCGCCAAATGCTCCTATTGATCCAAATTTTACTTCTCATATGGGTCCTTATTCTGAGGCACCTTATTTACCACAGCTTGGTTATTCATTGCAATCTCATCCTTTTTCTTTTTGCAAAATCATTCAAACTAAAAAAACCTGCCAAAAAACAAAGACATCTACCCAAAGAAGAAAGAAAAAAAACTAAGCTACAGTAGCAGAAAATTGATTAATGTCAAACTCTCCTCATGAGTGTTTAGATTGTGCTCAAGCAAAAAAAGAAATAGAGTTCATCTTTTAAAAAAAATTACATAACCTTCACTTAAAGTGCAATGTTGTACTTTTAGTAGTAATAATGACGAATAAAAAAAAAGGCTAAGATAGGAAAAAAAAAATTGAATGACATAGGCGACAAGTTCTTGGAGAGTGCTTTCTCGTCTACAATGACCTGACTGTTCAAGCTGTTATGTAAAGCTAATTACTTAATCTTAATCTTACTTAGTGTAAAACTAAGTTCGTCTTCTTTAAAAATTGCCTAGAAATGATGAAAATGTGTGAATATTGCATAGTCACACTGCATATGTCACAAATTGACCCGCTTGTCTGCTAATGCATGTAACTCGTGTCTATTCCCTTTGTATTCTACCTGTTTGTAGATATTCTCTCTCATAGCATTCTTGTCTTTCATGTTTATAGATTTTTTTCCCATATTCATCTTTCGTTGTTTTCGTTCTTTCTTTGAAAAATGTCGACGCCGGAGTAGAACTTCAACTTCCCTCAAAACATCACCGGAGGGTACCAGTTTGTTGAGGGAGTCGAGGTTGTCAGAGGGAATGAGTTTATTTAGTAATAACTTAGTTTTTTGTGGTCTAATTTAAAATCATAAGCTCTATCTTAATCTTTAAATTTTACTAGCTGGTAAGATATGACCCTAACATATATTGTCGTTAAAAATCAATTTGAATTTCGACAATTTTAAAGAGCCCGTAAAAATGTTTGGCTAAATTAATGTTATAGATTTAGGACTTTTAGCAAATTGTTGTTCAAAATCAATTTAAATTAATAAATCCATAAAATGACCACGTGAATAAAAGTTTTAAATTTTGGACTTTTAGTGACGATTTAAAAAGACATGATAGATTTTGCACTTTTAGTAAAAAGCCTTTCCCTCCAAGTCCACTTCCCTTCAGACATCCACTTTCCCCCTGATGTCCCTTTTAGTGACAAAGTCTTCCCGTCCAACATTTGCTCTGTCGTTTTGAGGGAGGTTAGGGTTCTGCTTTGGTGTCGCCCATTCTGTTACACGAAAACCAAGCGATTGAGCTCGATGAAGGCGGCAACCAATGGCTGAGATCGACTGGTTTGACCTTTTTCAACCAATGGTTGAGATCAACTGGTTTGACCTTTTTGTTAGAAATTAACTTCTTAGCAAGTGGATGACCCTCGAACCCTATTGCAAGGGATTATCTTTATATTAATGTTTGGTTATCTTTATCTTAACATAAGCTTTTTATTAATATTATCTTTATATTAATGAACACACTTATATGTGTGATTCTATCGTATCAATATGTGATTATACGTACTCATGTTGTTGTGCTGAGCATGTTGATTGCAAAGCAATCAAGCATGTCATCTTAGTTCATCTGTGAAACATAAGCACATCGAGCCAACTAGGATTGAAAATTCTTACATCTAGGCTCCACACATTCTTATTACACTTTAGTCTTGCACAACTAACGAAAATATTTGTATGTTTAACGCTCTCCTTAACCATGAGTGGAGACGATCATTGATTCCAATTTCCAAGAGAAAACAGAAGAATGCCCGCGTAACTAGAGCCTCGAGTAACACTTACGAGTGAAAAACGTGTATTGGGAATTCGCATCAACGTTTTGTAATTTTTGTGACGAACATGGGAGTTTGCACTTTAACCTCATTAAAACATGCCAACAACTAGAAGTTAAAACGTTACCATTACTGTTTTGAGTGAGGAAAAAAAAAAAAAACCTATATAACAAATTATTTACGTAATTACAAAAAAGAATAAAAAAAATAAGGAATCCATCACTTAAATGACCCAAAAAAAAAATAGAATAAAAGAGGGCACTGAGACACAATTCGTCACTTTGTAGTGTTCAGCAAACATATTTAAACTTGAAAAATTAGTTTAAAAAATGTAGTATTGGCAAACATATTTAAACTTGAAAAATTAGTTTCAAAAACATAATATGTAAGGAGTTTACACTGTTATTGGTTCATATAAATTTGGTTCAAACAACCAAATGGAGGGTCATACACATACAACATACGATTATTAAAAACAAAAAAAAAACAACAGAAAACACATGTTGATCAAATTAAGCTCTGAAACTAAATTAGGCTCTCCAATAAATCTTCTGGCCGAGTACAAACACGCAAAGTCAACAGTAAAAAGAAGCAGCTGTATTTTTGAACAAATCAAACATGCTGCAAAGCACCAGAAATTAAAAAAAAAAAAAAGCATTTTCAGTGAGAGATATTCATCCTCCCAAACTTAATCTCAATCAGTTTGCAGCTCTAATAATATTAGTCTTTACAACCTTTGATCACTAGGCAACGGAACACATTTGAAAATGCGAATGAAATTGCTCAATCCAACCCAGCTACACTCCCAATATCATTTAATGTAAAAAAACAAACAAACCAAATATATGCATATATAAATATATATATATATATATATATATCTATATATCAACTTTCGTCTTGAAATGCTTGGGTGAATGAGACCAGATTATTTGAAGGATGAACAAATTTCAACTGATGATAGAGTTGACTGGCGTTTGCTTATTGTTTCGCTTTTTACAAATCGTCCGGAGCTGGGGCGGGTGGGTTCAGAAGCGGTTTAAGCGCCTTCACAACAATGCTCATATTTGGTCGGAACTCAGCTTCGTACTGGACGCACAAGGCTGCCACAGCTGCCAGCTGCATTGTTAAAAGAGACTTGCATCAGCTGCTAAATTCTAACAAAAATTGGGATCATATATGCGTCCGTATAGGATCTTTAGTACACGTTCCCTTTGAACATTTCGTTTTTTAACTAGCAATCAACTCAAAAATTGGGAACATATATGCGTCTGTATAGGATCTTTAGTACACGTTCCCTTTGAACATTTCATTTTTTAACTAGCAATCAACTCAAATCGTTGATGGCAGTTAAATTTCAAGAAATTCAGGGACTAAAATCAAGAATATTCACCAAAAGAACAATTTTTCAAGCACAAAAAGGGCCGAACCATGAGAAGTTCTAAGGGCACATTCAGTATTGACGCTAATTGCTACTACTTTGTAAGCTCAAGAACTAAATTGCCAAGAAAAAATTTTTGAGGACGAAAGTGCCAAGCTAGAAGAAATTTACAAAGCACAAGAGCTAAAAAAACCATATATGCAGAGTGTGTGAGTGAGAGACCTTTGCAACTCCCTTAGGAGGATATTCTCCCTTTAGCTTTGGATCTACACACTGTTTAACCTTGTCTTCACTCAATCTTGGCGTAGCCTGCAGACACACCCGTTCGCTCATAAATCCTTCCAGTGCGATATGAAGAGTAATTGTATTGTAGAATATTTAAGAGTAGAAGGAAGCAGCAAATGGACTAACCCAAGTAACAAGACTCTGCTGTCCACGGGGCATAGTGTGATCGACAGGTTTCCTTCCGGTCAAGAGCTCTAGAAGAACCACTCCGAAACTGTACACGTCACTCTTCTGCGTTAATTGTCCAGTCATTGCATACCTGCACAGAGATTTAGCAAACTCGACTCAATAATCACGGTCTGTTTCCAATAGGAAGAACACATACACACATAAACACCAACCAAACACACCCTTAACTCCCCCCCAACCCACACCCCAAAAAACAAAACAAAACACACACACACAACACACTCACACAATCACCAAAAAAAATTGATTCTTCATTAGTTTCTTTTAAAGAAAACATTTTTCCTCATTTTGCATCCAAGCAAGAGAACAGACAAAGTGCCAGTTTTCACCTCCCAACTATCAGAAAGGCTCTAAAAAGTCTTAAAATCAACGTAAATTGGGAGACCATAACTGCTCTGCGTTGTAATTCCAAAGAATCTACGGAGAATTTTTCCCTGATAACAATTTAACCTATCATCTCCACTAGTATTTGCATCGAAAGGAAGTACTAACCAAAGTAAGAGGTTTAAAAATGGAATAAACTACTCGATATAGCACACAAGAATCCATTAATGTGTCAGAAAAGGACTGGCTTTTCACCGGATTTTTAGGCTAACTACTGTCACTAAGTTTTGAACAACATTAGTTGTGTCCATCTTAAAACAGGAAAGCAAGTCAACTAAATCTTGCCAAGACTTCTAACTAAATCAAAAGCAGGCCAAATAAGCAACTTCGTAAACAGAAAGAGGCATAAACAGGGAGCCATAATATCTCAAAGAAAGCAAAAATAAACAAGAAAAAAAAAGGGAGAGAGATAATCCCAGGAACATTACTCTGGTGCGTGATAACCGAAGGTTCCCAAAACTCGAGTAGAATGAAGACGGGCAGCCATGTCGGGGGCCTGATTTGAAAGATTAAAATCTGCTACCTTGGCTTTGAAATCTTCAAAGAGAAGCACGTTGCTAGATCTGATATCTCTATGTATAATAGAAGGCTGGACCTTCTCATGCAAGTATTCCAAACCTCTGGCAGCATCAACCGCGATCCTCACACGCTGCATCCAGTCCAGAGTTGGACCTGGTTGCGCCCCTTGAACTCCCTTTCTACCTGTAATTGCAATTCATTTCAAATTCTTCTCCATTATTCTACACCTTGAAAAAAAATCAAGAATTTGAATTGTTAGTATGGCAAGATGGAGACATAGTTTTTCTAACCATGCAATATATCATGTAGAGATCCCATGGTGGCAAACTCATAGGCAAGCACATGGAGATTCCCTTCAACGCAATAACCAAGCAGCTCGACAAGATTTTCATGCTTCAATCTAGAAACCATGGAAACCTGCAATGAATTTTGTCATTACTGTTAGATATACATTATTGATATTAGAAGCAACTTATAACAACAGAAGTGTGGAAGGATAATTACAGTTCAAGAAATAATGTTGCACACCTGGCTCAAGAAGTCAAGATTTGTCTCAGGTTCAGATGAATCATCAAGCTTCTTCACGGCCACAGCTCTACCGTTGTTCAGGCTTGCATAATACACTCTCCCATAGGACCCTTCACCGATCAATGCGTTAGATCCAAAATTGTCCGTCTTCTCTTTAAGCTCTTCTAGAGACAAAGAAGGCACTTCGATAGGCGGTGGTGCAGCCTTTTGCGCTTCAGGTTTGGTAGGAGCAGCCACTCTTGAACCCTTTTGGTTCCCTAAACATGGACAATATTTAGTTGGTAAGTGATGTCAGAAATACAAAAGATTGCAAAAGAATTTATGCACTGCAGGGAAAAATAACACAATGCAAAGAAACCAAAATGAAAAAGAAAGAAAAATGAATCACAATCAAAATGCTAAGTTTAAAAAGCATATAACTTATGCGTAGATTAAAAGGCATATAACTTTAATGCCTGAATCATCAACATAGTTTTAAAAGTATTAATAAGCTTTTCCCCAAAGTTTTCCTAGTTTTTATCTATTCTCAATTTTATTTATTTATTATTTTTTTCGATAACACCAACATTTAGAGATTTCTTTCTCAAAAACACTGTTCTTTTACAGAGAGAAAAAAATAAAAATAAAAAAAACTTTCCAATAGGTAAGAGCATTTCTATTTTAAGATTTCCAATGTTATTAAGTAGCTTCACAAAATAATAAAATGAGATATTTCGGATTCCTAAAAGGATCTAACTTAAAAAGCATGAAAAATTCATATAAGAAAAGGTGAAAGTATGCTTCAATGGAAGCGTAAGAAAACAGAAGAAACAAGTAAGCATGTAAGAAAAAAATATTTCCTCAAGATGCCAATTAAGAATTCACAATTTTCGTTTGAGCAGTACAGATTGATTTGGTGTTGAACTATAAATCTATGAATCGTATTATCTTATTGTTCAGGAGTCAGGAGACAATTTAAGTTCCATTAATCAAAGTTTCAGGTATCAGATCTGAAGATCAAGAAAGTTTACAGAAAGATCTAAAATACAACAAATTTTTTGCCACTGCACTGGCAGCAAACACAGCATGATAGTCATGTAAACAGGGTTTTATAGATTGGTGTTGAAATTGAACATGAACAATTCAAACAAGAAAAGTCCAAAAATTTCGTTTCACAAGTAATTCGCTCATATTTAAACTCGAAGAATTGACGTACCATCTGAATAGTTCCTTGGGCTCTTCAAATGCTCGCTTTCATTTGATGGATAAGACTCTTCCACTTGACAAGTACAACAAAGCCACCTACGCATCCTGACTCTCTTCCTCAGATATAAATCGTCTTCGGAACTTTTGTTGTCCAACCGTACAAAGTAACCGGGAGGTGGCACATGTGCCTGCACAGTGCCATCAAGAATACCAGATTCGGTATTTATTTATTTATTTTTTACAAAAAAAGGAACAACTCCCCCACAGAAGAAATCCTGAAAGCCATAATGGCATACCAAACTCTATGATATATTGGACAAAAAAGCAGTTAAGACCAGGTAATCCCACTGAAGAGTATTACAACCAAAAAGCACCACATGCAGTGTGATGCATCCATTAAACGGAAATACTGTAAGGATCATGAATATCAAGGAGGTTCATCAAGCCAAATATCAAGAACCACGTCTCAAAAAAGCAGATTTTCAAACATCGAGATCATCAAGTGACGGATAGACTGGATAGACGTCGTGGGCATACTCGACCACCATGAAAATACAAAACTCAGGTCTCAAGTCAATAAATCTCAATGTGCAAAAAGAAAAAATGTGATACAAAACAACATATTTTTAATCTGTTCATTCCAATACAAGATTCTGGCAATTACTTATGCATTTCGATGAAATCCAAAAATACACATAATAAACTAGAACGCGAAGGGAAAATAAAATAAAAAATAAAAAAAATAATCCAATGTTTCAACCGTTGAAGTCCCTTCCTTCTTACATCTCCAAATTTGATTGATTCAATGCGATTTAAAAGAGAGAGAGAGATAATATGCAAAGTTTATCTCAACAAATCCCTTGCTTCACAGCCATTCTCAACCTTATTTGAACAAAATAATTCCATAAAATGGAATTTTTTTTGCCTAATTTGAAATTCTTCACCGATTTGCAATATACCATTATTATATGAATTTCTGCCAAACAATACCGAAAAGTCATTTATTTATCAAAAAAAATGGAGTTACAGGGAAAAATATATATAGTATTAAAAAATCAGGGAGTTTTCCTTGTCTTTCGCTAACAAGTAGAATAATGAAATCAGATATATATATATATATATATATATATATATATATTGAACAACAAAGTTACATAATTTCGATCAACAATTTATCAATGAGAAAGAAAAGGTTACACAAAGAAAAGGAGACCCATAAATTCTTACCACTAAATCGTGCCGCTGATAATCTCTTCTTTCCATGAAGAAAAAAGCAAAGAGAGAAATTTCACAACAATGCCACACAAAAGAAGAATCAACACCAAACCAAAATCAATTATCAAAAAAAAAAAAAAAAAAAAACCCAGAAACGAATTGATCCGAGTTCTCCAAAACAAATTAAAAAAATTCGATTGAGAGAAGAAAATGAAAGTAGCAGAGAAACGAATGGGATAGAGAGATAGAGACAGGAAGAGAGAAAAGAATGAAGGGGGTGAAATAGAAGAGAGAGAGAAGAAAGCTAAAATTAGGGATTGGGACGGAGCGAAAAACAAAATTAGAAATTGGAATTGGAATTTACCTGAGGTGATGCTGGTGATGGAAATGGTTTTCTTGGCTGTTTTTCTTTTTCTAGGGGTTTTGATTTGTTGTTGTGGAAAACAAACTCAAAGGACAGGTGGGACTGGGGTTTTGATGGGTTGGGATACTTGGGAATGAAAATGAAACAAGGCTATAGAGAGAAACAAGAGAGAGAGAGAGAGAGAGAGTGACAGAAAAGCAACGCGGATGGGCATATATGCAAAAACAAAATTCCAAAAAAAATGACGTCTTTTCGTATTAGTGCTCGAACCCCTAGACTATTGTCTTAGGATAAATTTGTGTCTTAAATTTTTAATTTTTACAGTTAACTCTTTCAATGTGCCAAACTATTACAATGAGACTGAAGTTCTTAACACTATTTAAATTGGTGATTGAGAGAAGGGTTGATGACCAAAAGAAAATTTGCCTTGTGGTTGTTAAAAATATCATTCTTTTACTCTGGGTCCTTTTTTGAGGTCTACCAATTTTATGTCGTAATTACAAAACATAAGGTCAGAATATCATAATGATAGCTCTAAAAACCACAAACTATCTTTTAAATATTTTCCAAAAATAGGATACCGATACGACGTTTTACTAAAATATGGGATACCAAAATGATAATAGGGTGATGTTTTTTAAGCATGAAATGTTTAAGGATAAAGTGTTTCCATTGCCTTCTTATTATTTAACAAATTTTGGGGCGTAATTGCTAAAATTAAAGTTTTCAGTGATAATTTGTAAAACACAAACAAATAGGCACTTATATGTTAAAAAGTCATTCTCTTGTGTTTTTCATTTATCTTTTTTGAATAAAAAGAAATAAAGGAATAATTTATCTTTTTCTTAAAGTTGGTAAAACTTGTATGTACTCCGAAAAAATACGTAATTTAAGAATGTAAGATGTAGAAAACGTCGGCTTTTTTTTTTTTGTTTTGTTTTGTTTTGAGCTTTGTTGAAAGCATCTTCTATTCTATTTTTATCATTATTTTCATTAAAAAAATTCTGTTAGTTTTGGTAAAACTTATAAATAAATTTCCTTATTTCCTTAACAATAAAAAAGCATCTAAATGGTATTTTTAGAGAATATATAATGCACTCTATGTAGAGCCGGCAATTTCGGACACGACACGTTGACACGATACGAAAACGACACGATATAAACGGGTTTAAAACGCACGTATATTAATTGGGCCATAAATGGGTTGGCACGAATAACACGAAAATAAACGTGTTGGATTCGTGTTAACACGTTTAACACGCTTAATTAAACGTGTAATAAATGTGTCAATACGACACGACACGACCCGCACATTTATAGCATGTTTAATAACTATAGTATTTAACAAAAGAAATATATTTCAAGTATATTTATTAAAATAAAATATAAAAAAATATAGAATGTAAAATTTGTAATCAAAACTAATAGGCTATTGAAACTAATTAATTAAGTTTAAGATATGTTTTATAACTTTATAAATCATTCTTTCTATTAATTATTATTAGAATATATACGTAAAATATGTAACTTTAATTTTTAATTTAAACCAATTGAAAAACCCTTTTTTAAGTTAAGTGATTATATCAAAAACATAATTATACGAAAAATACTCCAATTTTAGACCTATATTTCTACTAAAATATCAACAAAATCAATCAAAAAATATATATTTATATTTTAAATAATATAAGCTTGAAACCAAAAAAAGAAAAGCTTAAAACAAAAAACAAAAAAAAAAAAGCTTTAGAATAAAAAAATTTCGGATTCACAATCCAAGGAATCGAACCTTGCACATTGAGTGCATTATGTGGTTTGTCTTACCCCACACTGGAGAAGGAATCAAAGCCAAAAGGATGCCTTCTTTATATTTATTGTAGTTTTTTCACTCATTTATACTTCTACACATAAATCCTACATCGGATGGAAAGTAAAAGTCTTCCTAATTTTTTCTCTCTATAAGATAAGCTCCTCTTAGTACACGCCCAGTGTTGGTTGCCAATAAAAGCCAAGTGATCTTCAAATAATAATTCTTCAATTAGAGCACTTTAAAAATTGTGCTCTTTAAGATATTGAAGGGAAAACTTAGTTTAAAATATTTAATAAATAAATATTATTATAATTTTATAGTAAAAAAAATAAAATTATATAATAAAACATAAATAGTAAGTAATTTAATTGTTTTGTGTGTAATATATGTGTTAGATATGAATATTATTTATAATTATGTTTGTGTTAATTGTGTTGTAAATAGGTTAATTGTGTTGTAAATAGGTCATATTTGTTTTTATATTTTTAACACGTTTATTAATTATGTTAATTGTGTTGTGTTATGTTGCTTGTGTGTTTGTATTTTTAGTACATTTATTAATTGTGTTGTGTCGTGTTGTAATCGTGTTGGCACGAACACGACACAAAACATAAATTCTGTGAAATGAATGTGCAAGATAATTAGAAAATGTCTTACTATTTCTCTCTCTTCTTTCTCTCTCTAAAGGCAAGGCTCAAGCGAAGGGGCGGTGGCAAAAAGCAGAAGCAAAGTTGGGGGGATTGCCAACGCGGTTGATCTGTTGTCTGATGGGGACACCTTTTCTTGTATTTGTTGATTCGGTATTAACTTGTTTATTATTGTTTTTTCTTTTTTGAAAGAAGATGCCGACCGTTACAATTCTTAATGCCTGTGCTCGTTTTTCTTTTTTCTTTTTCTTTTTCTTTTTCTTTTTTCGTTCCTTTCTTCTTTTTTTTCCCTTTTTTTTTCTCCTTTTCATTCCTTTCTTAGCTTGAGATTTCAATTTATTTCTTTTAATAAATATTTTCATTTCTACTTTTTCATGGGATATAGTTTTTGGGCACATTATTTTGAAGACTCGACGTCCCTCTTCTTCTTCTTCTTTTTTTTTTGGGGGGGGAAGAAAATAGGAGACTTTCCTTGAAACTAAAACAAGTATAAACATAGTCATATAAGACCATCCATTGTGAAAAAATCTAACTTTAAATACTGAATGGACCCACTAATAAAGACGGATGAAATAGTATAACGAAATTCAAGTATCGAGACCAAAAGGGGAAAAGCCTGTAGACATGTTGGAAAACAAGTATACAACGAAATTTTAAAATTTTGAATTAAAGTATTTTTCAAAACACAAGTTTGACATGCTAAATACTAGGGCCGACAATTTCAGACACGCACGATGACACGATATGAAAATAACACGAGATAAATGGGTTTGGACCGTACGTTTATTAATTGTACCATAAATAGGTTGGCACAAATAACACGAAAATAAACAGGCTAGATTCGTGTTAACACGTTAAACACACCTTAACACGCTTAATTAAACGGGCCGTAAACGTGTTGACACGGCACGACATGACCTGCCCATTTATAACACATTTAAACTTAAAAATAAAAATATTTGAAATATTTATAGTAGGTTAATATTAATTAGATATTGTGTTTTTGTTAATTTTCTTTATTGGCTTTTAAAAAAAAATAAATTTTTTTAATTTTTTTTTTAAATTTTTAGTTAATTGGGTCATAAACGTGTCATATGCGTGTTGTTATCGTATCAACCGGTCACGACACGTTTAATAATCGTGTTAATCGTGTCGTGTCGTGCTGTGTTACACGTGCTATAGGCGTGTCGTGTTCGATTTGCATTTATGGCACGTTTATTAATCGTGCTGTGTTCGTGTTTGGGCTAAACGTGTCGTGCTGTAAACGTGCTGACACGAACACAATTATTGTCACCTCAACTAAATACATAAATTAATGACAAATCTTACTAACTTCTTTTGTATATCGAAGTGGGCTCGAATTCGTGTAGAGAATAACGTTCTAGAAGAACCTCAACCAACTGGTCTTCTTTGCTATTCTTTATCCATGATCGTAGTGTGGGTGGTCACACGTGGTACAACTTTTCCTCCAGTGAGTCTCCTCCTAACCACTTGGGAAGATCTAGAGCTAAGGTTCTTGATGTTGAACAATAGTTATTAAGGAGTTTTAGAGTTTTTCAAACTAGAATACTCACTCTATGCTTCTCAACTGATCTGAATAACTAAGAAAACTCACCCCTTATTTGTAGTGGTCGAACCTAGGGTTAATCATTCTCAAAATTTTAGTTTGGATTAGTTTCAAAGTAAAAACGCGTAAAACATGTATATGATCTTAACTGCTACGTTCGACTACGATACAAAGGTGCAGTCGACCACGTTGTCGCGATGCCTGAGTTTGAATCTAATTCAAACTCCTCAGGTTGATCAGATGGATCCTATCTCAACCAATTGGATAAAATCCCATCTAATTTGACCTGGGTACCTTTTATAGAATCTTAATTTTAATTCAAATAATCCAATAGAAAAGTTATTTAATTAAAATAGTTATATATAGATAAACCCTTACAAATAAAATATTATCCATAATAATTCAACATGTTTATCTTGATTTAATTGACAAAATTAATTCAACCGATAAATTAATATGAATTATTAAATCCAATTAACTTGAATTTTAGCCAATCTAATAATTAATATAAGTCACTA
Source organism: Artocarpus hirsutus (assembly GCA_946598075.1). Lineage (NCBI taxonomy): Eukaryota > Viridiplantae > Streptophyta > Magnoliopsida > Rosales > Moraceae > Artocarpus > Artocarpus hirsutus. Next base: position 21,546 of record CAMOHE010051953.1, read on the forward strand.
ATATGTAGAAAAAACATGATGTATCATTACAGGATTTATTATAAGCTAGTAAAGGAGATACGATGGACATATATAGTTCAAGCTCTTATAATTATAAAATACAATATCCCAAATATATATTTTATAATTATCAACTCTAACACTACTCCACTAAAAGCTTAGAGCTACATTCTCGAACTATATAAAATTATGAAGCTTCAAGTAAGTTAATCGTCCATGACATGTCATAATGTGTCAAATCTCATAGGATATTTATAATCGGCTTAAGGATAAATTTCGTTTTACTTTCTCGATTATTTTTATATTACGTTTAATTATCACACCATTGGAATACGTACAATCCAAAGATAGTATACAATTTGATTACACCTATGTATCCAAATGGATGAGCGTTTCAGTCTTCCAATTACAGGATAACGCATATAAGAAAATATCATTAACTCTACAAAAAGAGCTATAGATTCCATATTTATGAATAACGAGTCTACGTAAATCAAGAGTTATTCTCCAACGTACCAATATACATACCATCATTAAGTCAGGATGTCACCCTTTGGTATATCAAAAGACATAAGTCAAGAATACGAGCCATTAGTCATTTCAGGATTAAGACACAACACATATGATTGTCTTAAGTAAATTAATTTGCACAAACGGAATTATTTATCCAAATCAATTCAACTTTTTGTCCCTAATCCAATAAATCATCACCTATGACAATGCACCAACGTTTCTACTCATGGAATCCCACTTTGATGACCGAGATAAGCCATCTCCTATAGGAATGTGGACAACATAACGATCTTAGTATGAATAAAGTGCCTAAATTTATTTCCTTGATTACGAATCTAATGATTTAGACCATCACCTTTAATATTCATGTCTTCCACATAATTTGTCCATTATAGGCATGATTTATAAGGTTTAAATCGACAGTCTTAGACTTTTGTTTGCTTATCATACATTCAACAAAAATAAACGTAAAGAGGACAACATTTGGTATATGAATAATAAATAAACTTTTTATTGATAAAAATAGCTCTAAAAAATATATTACAATATTTTACTTTTTTGGGCACCATGTCTAACAAGACATATATAATAGAGCACAACAATGGCTCAATTTAAAAACCCACTACAATCGATGAAAAAGACCAATCAACTAAAGCCAAACCCTCCTCGCCGAGAGAACATATGACATAATTTAGACTAAGGTTTAGCCGACACCTGCGCACTTTCCACTGATAACAAGGGTAATAGACAAAACTAAAATCGAAAGTAAGGAGACCACCTTGGTTATTACAATGAAAAACCAACAAAAAACAAAAAATAACCTATTTCTAAACGGCAAAAACATCGCTAATTTCATTTGATAAAGACAAAGCATAAAACAAATAGATAAGACCCAAATGTCAATGACCAAGGCACCATTGATAAGCTAGCCACCATCAAATGAGGTTGAGGACTCTATGAACCTGTTGGAAACTAATGGAGTGCCCAACTAGATCTCCATTGCCCTCCTTCGCCAACCCAAGAAAATAGTACCACCATGGCTTCATCTTCCTATTGATGCCAAATGAACACCATTGAAACTTGGTCAAAGCCTTCGGCCCGTGGAGCAAGAAGGCTCCTCTCCACTAGATTTGCACGTTGCGCTGCCAAGCTGCTAACAACAACCATAAGAGAAAGCTATACCACCCGTAACCCTACACCAAGCCACGAACATCCCCCTAAACCCTGGGCAAATAGCCCCACCACTAAAGAAAATGATGGTACAATTTTAGGCCACACCCTCAAGGGGCCATGAGTCTAGAGATCGTCCAAAGACGACATCGGACTCTAGCCCCAAGACCATCCTAAAGAGGCCACGCATTTATGCAAAGGAGAAAAAGAAGAAACCCTAGCAGTGACAGCATTCGTCTTTTTTTTTTTTCTATGTCCCTTTTCTAAATACACATTCCACTTAACGTTGCAATAATTATATTTTCTTATTAATTTCAAAATTAAACTTATTTTCATAAACATTATCATTTCTCCACCAATGAAATAATATGGAGAAGAAAGTCTACTCATGCATGTGTTTAAAATTTTATCATAATGTAACTACTTTTTTAAAGGAAAAATATTATCTTATTTTTTGAAAAGGAATATAACAACTATTCGCCAAGTAACAATATTTGATTTTTTTATTTAAACTTAAATAATCATTTATTAGTTTATTTTATTTTTAATATTTAACTTTAAATTTGTTATGTTTATCTTGTATGATTATTTTGAATGACTTTTGTTGATGTTGCTTTACTCTTGGGCTCTCATTCTTATCTATTTCTTCTTCCTCCAGTTCTATTTCTATCTCTTTGGATCTTTTTTTTCTTCTTAACTCTATTTTTTTTCTCTTCTTGGTTCTATTTACCAGCATTACTTCACTATTTGAATTATTTGTTTTTAAATAAAATTATAATTATAATTATTTTAAAAGAAATAAATTTTGATACGAGCAAAACTATAAAAATTTTGTTTAAAAATTTGCTACAATTTTGGATTCCCTCACGAGTTGCCTCCCGTCGAGGACATCCCAACCACCAAAAACATTCGTCCACCTACGTTCAATGAGCACAATTTCTTGTCATTTTTGCAATTCAAAAAAACTTTTAGTTGTCGGAATGTAACACATAATGATTTGGATGAGGAGCTTGCTTAAGGATTAGGGTCAGGGCTCGGTTCAAATGGGGACGACAATAGGGGCTGAGATGGAGGAGAATGAAGGTGAATGTTTAAACATAAAAAAAATAAAACAAAAGCTGAAAAGAAGGGCAAGTATGGGAAAAGAAAATCTAAAGATATATTAGACTTAGACCTAGACCTAGACCCATTCCTTTTCTTTTCCATTTCATTAACCCTAATGACGCATAAATGTCTTTGCGCACCCATATATATATTTTTCAACTCTCATCTCTTTCTATCTTATGCATTAAGGTTATCTTATATATGTATGTATGTATGTATGTATGTGTAATGCCCCCTTTACGGACGTCACAGATGTCGTTACATTCATTTCGTAATACTTTTTTTAATAAGATAAACTATTTAATGAAAAGGTAATTTGAAAACATAACCCATGATCCATGCGTTTTTCTTTTTTCTTTTTTTAATATATATATATACATCAATGTATAATATATTACTCAATTATAAACACTCTTTAAATAGTTTATCTCACCAAACAATAGATTCATAAAAACACATATCAAAATTTCTTACACAGTTCGGCATGCTGAACTTGTAACTTCAGCAAGCCGAACTCGATCGGCAGGCCGAAGGTCATCCATCAGCAGGCGGCTCGAGGCTTTGTAAAATGAGGTTTTAAAATCAATAAGTTCGATAGGCCGATACATGGCAACCGGCAGGCCGATTAAACTCTTCGGCAGCCCGACCAGTAATGGTCAGCAGGCCAAACTGTTATAAAAAAATTTCAAAGGTGGAAGGCATATGATAAAACTATAAGGTTAAAATATCATAGTTTAAATTTTAAAAGTCCATCAAATGAACATATTCAAAATTATAAAACATAATTCAAATCCTTAAAATCCAAGAAATAAACATACTTAGAATCGTAAAACATGGTTTATTTCATTAAAATCTCTTTCTTTGGCGTTCTTCCGTTTGCAATTCATCTTCCTTAGCTCACACGTCCGTCAGTGTCCTCCGCTACTCCAAAACTTTATTACCCTTATCTGCAACATGATGTAAACTTGAATAAGCAAATGCTTAGTAAGTACGTTATAATTCTCACAACTTAAAAACATTTTATGAACATCATCATCATAATAGTGCATTAGGCACATTTTCATAAGGAACATATCTTTCTTTACATTGTCCATATTAAAACATTATTCATTTTATCTTAAGGACCTAAGTGTTACACCATTAGCATCATCATAGGAGCGCCGTCATGAGATGAGAGGGGTAGCTAATCCCAAACTAAACATGACAACATATCATAACTTAACATCATCAGTGGGTGTGCAACACTTATTTAAGTTATACATATATACATATTTATACTTTCATACTTTGAAAAACATTATCATTAAAACATGTATAAACTTTCATGCCTTAAAACTTCATAATAATACTTCATGAAAAATCATCATGAGAAATCATCATAAAACCATCAGGAACATAGATTTCAAACTTTTCATAAACTCATGCTTTTCATAAAATTTATCATGTTGCAGGTGAGAATGTACTTACTTCAATAAGCTTACTTAACCTTATCTTGTAGGTGACGACGTTGCGGTCTCGATGTGCTCACTTCTCATTGTGTTCATGTCATACATTCATAAAATAGCAATTAACAATTATTTTCAATGAATTAATCACCACAACTTAACATCCATTTCATATAGCATCACATACACATTTATTTCTTAAAACATACATTTACAACATATTTCATTAACTTTAAAACATTTAAATAAAACTATCAACACAATTACATTTCTGACCTTCATGAATTCATAACTTAATAACTTTACTTTCATACACAATTTGAGCACCAAATTTTGCAAAAACAAAGTTAACATATAAACACATTACCATGATTTTTCTTTGGTCATGAAAATTCCATTTAGAGTCTCAAACAACTCATACAACTTATATACCAAAATCTACCAGCAACAATAACACAATGAGCAATCCTTAACTCAGGTCTATTTATCACATTTTCATACTATAGAAAAATCTACAAAAATTATCACAAATAGTAGACACCTAGGATTATAACATATCCAAAAATAAGCTTTAAATAAATTCTATATAATCTAATACATGCATTAAAAGACAGAGACAATAATAATTTTCATTGTGTCAGGCAGTGAGTTTCATACATTTTTCATATTCTAATAAATTAAATAAAATTTCTATGACCCCAAAATTCATATTACAAGTCGCTAACATATAATTACAGAACCACAAAATTTCACATCACCAAATAAAATTCATTAAGTCATTCAAAACTTCATCCAATTACAATCCCTCAATTTCATGGATAAAATAGTCCTAAAAACCTAGTCTCAATGAAAATGCAATAATACATGAAATATTCATCATATTATCACCAAAATTTCTAGTCCAAAACTTAACATCTACATGAACATATTTGCCAAATTTCGTGCAAAATAACATTTATTTGCATTATGAATAAAACCTATATTTTTATGCATCATAGACAATCAGCAATATTTTTTTATGAGGTGCAGAGCGTGAACAATTAATATCTCAGCTTACATAACACAAAATGGCACAAAATTTGGAGTAACATCACATAATATATACATGAAAATCATATTAAAATTTCAAAGTATACGGAAATTTGTAGGCAAAGATATAAGGGTCGGAACATAGAGATAATATAATGTTACTGTTTAGCATAAATCAACAGTGAGTGATAGAGAGAAGAAAATTCATATCTCAACGTAGAAAAATCCAATTGAGGTGAAATTTTTAGGGTTAGCACATAACACATACATGAATAACATATTAAAAATTCAGCGCAAAAAGAAATTTGTAGAAAAAGATATGGTAGTCGCATTACATGAGGAAAATACGTTTCAAAATACCGAAATTGAGTTCATACCTTAAAACAGATTCTTCTCAAGCTTCCTTCGAATTTACCCCAACAAAATTGCAATATTTTATTCAAATGATAGCAGGATAATTGAGGGAGAGGAGAAGAAGAACGTGAGAAGAGAGAAAAAGAAAAGATGTCTGAGAGAAATTTAGAGAGAGAGAGAGAAAGAGTAATTTTTTTTTAATGTAATAATGAAATTAGAAAAATAAGGAAAACTCATCTTCTCCATAATAATCAGAATTTTCTGATTAAAATCAAGGCAAAATTCATGGGGAAAATGGAGAGGATTGAGGGAGAGTCAACAATTTAGCTTCACTTACCATATCTTGCCTCTTTAAAATGGGAAACCTTAATCAATTAAATTCAATCAATTCAAAGTCAAACATTAATTTCCTAAAATGAGGAAATTTATCCATAAATAAGTCAATCAATCAAAAATCATCATCCAATCACATAATCATCCTTGTCACAAATTTTATGAAATTTTTGCTGACTGCTTGTCAGCTGTCTTTGGCCTGCCGATTCTATTCATCGACCTGTCGTTTCATGAGAATCATTTTGGCCTGCCGAACTTCCTTACACTTCAGAATTTAACAAAACATTAATTATCACAAAAATCATTATTAAACATACAACATTTATAACATGAACACTTGAGCATATTGATTCTACGTGACCGTCACCTGTCATAACACTTAAAATAAAATGGTTAGTACCACCATATCATATATCATAACACATATTATAAAAGAATTACTTAACGTCATTACTAAAATGACATAATCCTTTACACAAAAATTGACAGGTGTTACAGTATGTATGGTTTTGGGCAGAGATATTCCTAATAAAACAATTGAAGATAAATAAAGTCAGTTTTGGAATGTTTTATAGTTTGTTTGGTGTACGGGTTCGGAGTGGTGTGGTTTAGAACTTTATGATTTGAATTGTGGGTTTTAAAGTTTATGGTTTAAGCAGTGGTTTTAACTGCGTTTAAAACGTAAAAGTTTAAAACGAGAATAAAATATCATATTAAGTTTAAAACAAAAACTGGTTTATGAAAGAAAAATAAGAACAAGAATGGTTTTTACTATAAAAAATGGTTCAAACAGTAAAAACTTGAGAGGTATAAAGTTTAGATTTTGGAGGGTTTTACCGTTTTAAAACTATCTCTATGGTTTGAGTTGGCGTTACTTATTACTTCATCAAACACTAGTTTGAACCGCCTTTATGGTTTGAATTGCGTTAAATGGTTTTAAACATACATACTAAACGTCCTATTAAGTGTCTGGGGACCTGATAACGCCCCAACACGTTTTTCTTAAACTGTGGACGTTTGTAGCATTAAAAAGTTATCGTATCCATAGGGAGGTGAAAGAGAATTTGTAACTCGAGAGATTGTTGAAAATAAACTTTCAAAGAGGCAAACGGTTTTTCAAAGCAAATTTTAAAGGAAATAAATATTTTTGTGATTTTTTAATTCAAAATTTAAAGCAGAAAATTAAAACGGTGAAGCTTTGAGAATCCCTTGTATGTTTTGCAACTAATATGGAATTTTAACTCTATTTAATAATTATCTAAAACATTTGATTTATTATATCATTTCTTGTTATTTGCAAACACTTTAACTATTTTTATAAGTCAATCGAGAGCGACAATATAGCAAGCCATAATGCAGTAAGGGTTTTCCTATAAAAGATAGCAAAATAATTATCTCTCACTAATGATTAGGTGTACTAGTTATGAAAATTATAACCGCTATCACTCAATTATAATTATCATAATTTTAAAATAGAAAAGATAATAATAAATCAAAATTATTATATTTTAATGGAATAAATCATTGCATTAAGTTCGGTAGCATCTCAAATTATCAATTGGTTTAAAAATACACTATGTCATCCTCTATCTACAATAAATCAAGAATTACCAAGCATTTACTATGCCATCCCATGTTTATAATGCAACAAAAACTCAAATTAATAAACGAGCATGACTTGAGAATTATTAATATCAATTATGCAACACAATTAAATTACATAAAGAAAGTATGATTGGATTTATGCAAAAATTGGACAGCATAACAACATTAATTGATATAAATATATAATTTATTCCATAAAAATATAAACATTACAAAACAGATATAGAGTTAAAATTCATACCAAAATACTATGCATACAAGATCATCTCTCTATCTTATTAAACTATCTACACTAATTTAGACATTATTTTATTATATATATATATATATATTTTTACCCAAGAGGTAAAATAAGAAAAGAAAAGATTTTTTTTTTAAGGGCCAAAGGCCCGAATGTGGTGCTCATGAAGGGGGGTGAACCCCCTATTTATAGTGCACAAAATGCACTATTCACCACTTTTTATTATTTTTTTTATTAATATTTTAATAATATTTAATTATTTAATTATTTATTTAATTTTTATTTAACCAGCCGCCTCCCACTTACTGAAACACGTTCTGTACTATTCGTTCTTGCTTTGTTATCCAGCGCTTCGCGGCTACTAAACGTATGGAACGGCGCAATCTGGACCGTTAATCTCAAGATCCAATGGCTATTAAACGCGATCAAAAATGGGCCCAGATGGGGTCAGTGGGACTGAGAAAGATATCCATTCGATTAGTCTTCCTACTCCAATGTGACGCTCGAGAGAACAGTTACACGTGAGACTGCAGCACTCGATTAGACATGGCTTGAGATTCGCGGGACCCACTGACATGAGTCAGCACTGACGCGCGTTGCGCGGCTATCCCGTGGCATGACGGCTGCTGACGAGCGCAGAAGATGGACGGCTCAGATCTCTTTGGCTGCGCATCAGATGCTCCATATTTCGCCACATGTCACGCTGAATTTGAACTCGAATTTTTTAATCTTTTGATGCATTTGATGTCCGATTTTGCCCCTTTTTGCACCGTTTTGCTCCTTTTTTTCTCTAGATTTCAAATCTAAGATTCACAAACACACTTTTATTTTACAAACATAATATTTACAAATATATTAAAAATATTTATTTTATATTAAAACACACAAAAATTAGTTACAAGCTTCTAAAATTTTCTATATTTTGCGGTTTGATACAGATATAATTTTTAAGACTTGAAAATATTTTTAAAAATTACTAAAAATATAATAGAATATATTTACAAACTTAAAACACACTATCAAATACATTAAAACTCAAAATAAAATCACACAACATTATTTTTACGGTTTTGACTATTTACAAACTAACTACTTATTTAACACACCAAAACGACTCTAAAAATTACTAAAAATATCATTAAACATAAAAACATACTAAAAACACATTTTAAACACGTTTTAACACTAAGACACAAAAATACCTATTAATACAAAATGCTATTAATTAGAGGATTTAATGAGAAATAAAAGCATAAATAAATGATTTAAACCTTATAAAATATACACTTTTACAGTCTCATCAGGACCAAAATAAGATTGTGTAAAGTTTATAAACTATTTTTAGGATTAATCCTTCATCATTAAGCGAAAAACTTTACGAAACTAGAAAGCAACGTGTGACACTGCAATTGTCATGTATCATACAATTCGACATTGACCGGAAGTATCAAGTAAGGAAGTGACTAGCATGCACAAATAATCTTGTAGTACGCGCCAATATCTACTAGGTCAAACAACATAAGGTAAGACGCATTGTACAAACAAAAAACAAAGGAAAGAAATTTTTAAGCATCAGCAAATATTTAAATCTTGAGGAGGGGATGGGGATGATGAAGAGGCTAGCAGAAAAAGAAACTTAATTTGATACATTTCTTTTACCATATGGTTAGGAGAGTGGAAATTATAGAGCATAAATTCATATGAAAGACACAAGACCAGTAATCTTAATACCAAACTGTTTGAAGGTCTATTCATGAATTTTGGTTTCAAATAAGCTTTTGACAAACCACCACATTTCTTTTCAGATGCATATATTCAACTTCGACATGAGCTGACAAAACTAGTTTGTTTGTTTGTTTGTTTGTCTTTCTTTCTTTTTTTTTTTTTTTTTTTAATGTGAAGTCTCTCCATGTAACCTCAACATAACACCTTAAGGAGACCAAAAGAATAATAGAAGACACTGAAAGCCAAGGCTCATAATGAAGCAAAATCTTTGCAATGTAAGACAATGAAGTTCATTGTCTGAAACCCCTCGGAAGCAACCCAAAGTGTATAAAGTATTACTCAGTTTATAGGAGTCCCACAAATCTTTTATTCAAAACCACTCAACTCAAATTCCAGAAAATGAATTCAAGAGCAAGCATAACGCACGGAAATACGCCGCTGTATGGGGCTCCTACAGGAAGGACAATCTTTCATTCCCTGCTTCTCATGGAGTTCATTGCAAGTTGTGCAAACCACTTGATGGGCACATGGGAGGAAAACCACAGACATCTCCTCTGACAAGCACATAACACACTCTCTCTCACGTTTTACCCCGCCCATCTCCAAGTAGACCTCGAAACCCGCAACAGCTTCAGAGGTATTATAAGGTGCCGCGCTCAACTGCTTGCGATCCTGTCCACTTCTAATGTCCATCAGTTTGCCGGCAAAGCTTCCATCAATGCCTCTCCGAAGTGCAGCGATTTTTGGGGAATCAGTCTCCCGCCTCAACTGGGAGATTTCTTTCTCAAGCTTCTGAATATCATCTTTGTACTTTTGTAGATTGTTTTCCGCTTTTAGTTTAATCATGTCCTCCTTTGACTTTGTTGAAACCTCAATTTGTTCTCTTTCTTTTCTCATTGAACTGATCTGTGCAAGTATTTCTTCCTTGGCTTTCTCCTCCTGTTGCCATCTTGCCTGAAATAATTTTCCTTTGTATGAGAAAGGGCTCTGAGGTCATACTGATGATTAATAGAAGAACAAAGACATCTATAAAACAACATACTGCATCATTTCAAGCTTTCACCAATTAATCACTTTCACAGTTCATGCCTAGGAAATGTTGTTCAATATTTCCCATCAGGATAAGTCTTGTCCACAAAAGAGATGGATAAAATCCAACTTAAAACTCCAATAAGATAGATATTAATGCATGCCAATATAAAAATATTGGCAAAATATTTGCATTACTTTTCCAAAAACACTTCATGAGAGCATAGCCAAAGCACTAATTAAATGTGCAATTGCTGCTTCAATGTGCCTAAAGAATGATAACCCGTGACATGTATATTATATGTATATATACACACACAAATATATATTTTTCATACTTATACAATGCATCAAGCAGTTGCAGAGCTATTTTTTCCCCCCTCAAGGAGCAGAAATAAAACTCATTTTGAACTAAAATTAAATGCAAAGATGCAACTGACAAAAATGGAAAGCCTCTTTGCCTTGTAAAGATCAAACTGGTAATGTCATCATACCCATTAGATTACCATGTGTACATTGAAGAGGTCAAAGGTAGGCAACTATTGCACAGCACAAATAAAAAAAAAAAAAAAAAGAAATAATGGAAATGGGAAATAAAGAGAAAATCGTGTTAAATTTTTATACAGGATACCTCAAACTGTTCCTGGAGAGCCTTCTCTTGCTCTAGGTTCCGGAGCAACTGCAACAGTTTACGTTTTTCTGCTGTAAGTTCTTCCTGCAAAAAGGCTTTCTGCTTTTCCCATGACTGAAACTCCATTAAAGTCTTCTTCTCCCTCTTTGATACCTCCTGGCAGCTTGCAGCAGACTCCACAGCACGAAGTTTTGCACCTTCCATCTCCCGCCTCAGTAATGCATTCTCTACCTCAAGCGTCCGAGCTGCAGAATTAGCACACTCAACTTGCCCACTAGCTTTGCACAAGGCATTCTCCATCTCGGAGAGCTTCTTCATGGTATTTTCCTCTAGAGTTTGCTTCTCTTTTTTCAGGCGTTTAACCTCCTCTTTCTCTTGCCTCAATGTCTTAAGTTCCTCCTTGTCCTTACTCAACCTCCGGGCAGCCTGCATAACCTTCTGATTAGCCCATTCTGTCCACTCTTGCATTTGATTTTGCAGTTCCTTCATCCTTGGTAATAGCTTAAGAATCATTTCATCCTTTTTGTGTCGGGGAACCCACTGCCCCAGAGACTTATCGCACGACAGTATCCCTGAGTTACTATTAGGTGCTGCCTCTGCAGTACTACTCATTGGCACTACAGCAGAGTTGCTCGGCATAGAGATTGAAAGAGAGAGCTCAGGACCTGCAGCTTGTAATACATGATGATTATCTGTTGGTGGTAATACCGTTACAGTATCAACGTCAGGCATTGTGGACTGGGTATCTATCTTAAGGGTGGAAATGGCATTGCCATTATCTAGGTGTGATGATGCTACTGTGAAAGCGGGTCCAGCATTGATAGAAGAAAAATTGCTTTTCCCGTTCTCTTTAGCATCAACTCCCATAGCATTGCTTATCTTTAAGGATGCATTCTTTAAATTTACAGCAGTAGAATCCGACACAGCTTTTAATTTTTTATCCAGGATTAAACTGCCCAAACCACTTAGCTTTCCTGACCTTGAAGACCCCTTACCATAAGTCCTATAGGTTTTATCCAAATGAAGCGACTTCTGTCGAAGCATGTATTCTCTCTTGGTACTAACAGAGTGGACTCTTCTGCTGCTTCCGGACTTCTCTTCTGGCACAGCAGGAGATTGTGAAGTTCCAGCAGCACTAAAAGCTTCATTATCTGTAGTAGTTTCAGAAGCAAAATTCGTAACCTCCTTCTCTGAGACTGCTCCACTAAGAGGAGCAAGGAAAGCCTTTGGCTTTATTACGTTGGATACCCCAGCAGCGATCGCTGGTGCCTCTGATTGAGGATTAACCACTGGTTTACAAGGATTGGGAAGATGCAATTCTGAACTCTTAGGTTTGCCTTTAACTTGATGGCGCTGCACCATAGTAGATGAACCACTATTTGAAGAACCGACATTGAAAAAAGCATTATGGGGGTCTCCATCCATTGCACAAGCATGAGACAAACTCATGTCGCAGATTAACAAGCACCACATTGCATCCCCAGTGCTGAAGAAAGGTCTGATCTCTCGAAGAACACAGACTAATTCCGCCAATGCGTACTCCTCCAGCTGCTGTAGATCATCAAAACAGTGCTCCTTTGAAGGATCAATCTCTTGTCCACTTCTAAGTAATGCTAAAGTACCATCCACTATATTCGAGACAGTGTCTTTACTCCCATAACAAAGGCCAGACCTCAAGACTGCCTTTGTGGCAACATCTTCAGTGTACCCACAAGCCATGATTTTCTTGATTGCACTCTTGAAAATAGTGTCCAAATTACTTAAAACATGTTCTTCGAGCTGGGCTTCAGTAAGATCACTCCAATCAGCATCATGGAACTCATCTGCCTCTAATAGCTCCTCTCTAGGCCGCCTTGGCGGCCCAACCTCCAATGACGAACCTACAGCGCTAGACAGTCCAAGGTCAACTTTCAAACTATCAGAATGGTCTAGATTAACACAACACAAGTCACAAACATTGGATTGTTGTGGATGAACACCCCGATTATTGATCTCAAACTTTTCAGCTGAAAACTCGTAACTAGAGCATTCACTCAGAGGTAAAGATACAATATTACTCGAATCGACCAAAGGCAGATCAGCCAGGAATTTCCTTTTGTTCCTGCTTCCCTTTTCTTGAACAGTTAATGAAGAAGACACCTGAGAATGAGAGCTACAACCACTACCCGCCGTAGCAACCATTGAAGCCATTTTATTTTTTTCCTTTCTTTTCTGCAGCAGAAAAAACTATCATTTCCATTTCATTGCTAAACACATTCATCAAAAGGCATCCTCTCAGCCCCATTAATGGAACACTAACAACTTAACAACTGATCAACTCTATTTAAAAACGCATTAATTCCAACACATCCACAATCAAATTTGACAACAAAATCTATTGGAAATGAACTAAATTCATTCTCTCAAACAAAATTCGTCAGGTTTGATCGTTTTTCGTTCAAACTTAGGGATTGAAACACTAGTTTTCCTATTTTTCAGCTGAAACCAATTCAAAAATTGAAACGACCACAATAACCATAGGATCAAATTAAAAAAAAAAAAAAATCTTTGATCAATCCAAACAGCAGTAACAAAGAAAATAAAAATAAGATGTTAAACCCTAGAATCCACCTTACTAGATCATGCTCAGAACAAAATAACCGAAAGGAGAAGAAAAAGAAAAGGAAGATCGAGGTTAAGAGATCGGAAAAAGAGATTGATTGAGAGAATCGGAAGGAAGCTTACCAAGAGAAAGGGAGGCGATGGAGGTGAGGGAATTGAAATTGAGTATTCAGGCTATGTGGAGTTTCTTCTACTCAAGTTGATGTCGTTTTCCCTTTAGAATTGTGGTTACAGGTCTTTCTTGCTCTCAATGTCAAGGCCTCCTCATGATTTTTTGGGCATGATGTCGTTTTTTCTAGGGAAGATGATTTTGTTTGTTTTGTTTTGTTTTTTTTTTTTAATTATTTTATTTTATTTTATACAAGGGGAGAAAGAAATGCCATCACATTCAAGTAGGGTTCAGAATGACTCGAACTCTCATCCTATGGTTAGGTTAGAAAGGCTTACAACCAACTAAGCTGTCTTCATTCATCTAGTCTTGTTTTTTATGATTGTTGGTTTTTTCAAAGGCAAAATTTTATTAGATCATTTGAAAGAATGGTGCTAACCATTATTTACAACTGTAAATAGTATAAAACTTGTATATGCTATAGTAAAATGCTACAATATAAAGCTCTTACATGCTATAGTCTCAGACCAAAATTGTTGGTTCCAGCCGTTCTTCTAACAGCCTATATATATCGAATAAGACAAGTACAAAAATAAATAAACGAACTAAACTCAACTACTATCAAAGACCAGTTTCAACCACTAGACCAGTTTCACCAATAATTTTTAGATGAATTGCTCAAAGGGAGAAATCCGTAGCAAGTTCTGACAAAGAAAAACATGGTAGGCATATCAAATATCGAGTACATGTATGGGTTTTAGGACAACAATTTTACAATCGATAGAAACTACTGATCACTCATGATAAGACCACTCACTAAATCACATAGAAACATGTCTAGCAAACTACTCACACAATCAACCACAAAAAGTGAGGAAAACTACTTTCATCATTGCAACACCAGAGACACAACAAAGTTAAATAACTACATGTAAACGGAGGAAAAAACATAAAGACAATTAAATCAAAAACAAAATCCTGAAAACACATAAGAAGCCTCCAATGACAAGATGGCCTATATGTCCAAGGGGAATAGACATACTTATCTTGCAATCATATTTTTTTGCATATTAAGGTTGTTTATTGGTCGGTTTTCAATCGTTTAGTTTCCATCCAATGACAATCAACTTTCAATCGGTTTTGTGGTGGACAATTTTAGACAATAGAAAGCCAGTAACCAGCCAAACTATAGATGGTAACCTAATAATTAAAGAGTATTGACTTGGTGAGAACTGAGGATTTGAAATGGGGTAGTAGGGAATTGGGCATGCGTGAGGGTGAGGAGAGAGGCCCATGAAGTCGAGAAAATTACATGCCATCTTTTTAATCTCTTTTTTTATGCCACAAAACGAATTTAAGAAATTTGAAATGCCACAAAAAATTTAGGTATGCCACTGATCTATTTTTGTGTCTTCTTTCTCTCCTCTCACTCTCTTTCTCCTGTTCTTTCTTTCTCTTCTCACTTTCTCTCCTCCTCCTTCTTCTTTGCCTCTCTCTTCTTTCTCTCTCTGACCTTTATACGAAGAAGATAAACCAACTCCAGATATCAAGAGATCCCAAGGACATATGTGAGATCAGGAGTTTGTTCACCGACAATGACGAGCGAGCTTCAATCGACCTCTTTTCATATGTCTCCAGTAACGGCCACGATCTCCATCATGAATTCGTCTTGCAGTCCTTCTTTTGCTATTTTTTAGCTTGTTCTATCAAAAAATCTATTGGAAAAGGAGAAAAAAAACCAAAAACAAAAGAAAAAACTTTCCTTTTGTACGATAGTTTTCCTTTCCCTATGTTTTTGGTTTTTGAAGAGGTGTTAATTTAGATGAATTTAGTACTTTTGCTTTAAGATTTTTCATTTTTTCTTCTAAAGATTAAGAGGGTGTTTGGCATGATGGTTAAAACCATTAGTTAGAACTATTTTTACTATAATATGTGAGAGCTTTACACTGTAACAACTTTTTTTTATTATTATTTTGACTGTGACATGTGAGAGCTTTACATTGTTCATAACTAAAAAGTTGGTTTAGACTGCCCTTGCCAAACAACCTTTAAGAATTGTCAACTTTTTGAATTCAGTGATTTTGCTTTAAGATTTTTCTTTTTTTTTCTCACTAAGATTATCTTTTGATTGGGTCTTTGGAAAAAAAAAATCCCATTTTGCTGATATATGAGATTTTTTTTTATCTGACAATGGAGGATGTTCAGGAGCATTAAAATCAATCACTTGTAATGCCTAATTTTTTGGCCTTCCTTTTTAGATTTAAAGATGGAAAATTTTCATTTTGTAAAAACATTTTTGTGTGAATTGAATCAAATGTCCCACATGGATGTGTTTTGTAGGGACATCGCAACATGTCCTAGTAGGACATGAAAAATATCAAGGTGGAATGTCCCTAAGGGACACCAAAAAGGGACTTGCAGACATATCCCGATAAGACATGGGACATGTCCCGGCGGAACATGAAAAATGTCCTGGATGAATATGCAAACATGTCCTTGTCGGAAAGACATGCGGACATGTCCCAAAGGGATATGTTCAAAGTTTATGGCGTATTTTTAACATTTTATGACATAAATAAAAATTGAGTTAAACAAGTGGCATTTATGTGAATTGCCTTTTCTTTTTTACGAAAATTGTCGTAAACATAACTTGTTCAAAACTTATTAAAGTAAATAGCAAATTTGAAAATATTTATAATAAATTGCAGTAAATAGAACATTTACTCAATAAATTTTTTTTTTCTTTATAAGTAAAAAAAAAATTATCAGTAATTTTTTTTATAAGATAGTAACGAAACCAATATACATATAAGCATAAATGTAGCCCATCACAATTAAAAAGAAAAAAAACCAAAAAGATGGCATTAGTAAATCGTGAATTAAAAGACATTATTTTGTATTAAATAGGTTAAAAAAAAAAAGGAGTATCAACATGTGCTCAAGAAAGAAAGATAACAATTTTGTAAATTTCAAACCATGAATTACAGAAATCTTCATGGTTTAAAAAAATGAGTTATTTGGAGCATCTAAGTTCAATATTAGCTATTAAAAAATTAAGAAAAAAATAATTTTTGATCATTGCTTAAGATTGACAGGTTGCTCAACCTATAACAAGTCATGTAAAATCTAGGTCATTAAATTAATTATGGTAATATACTTACTATGATACTATGATAATTAGATTGGTATTCACCAATGGAAACATAACCATTAAAAACTAGGTTATATATATATATATATATATATGTATGTATGACTGAGTTTTTAATTGTTATATTTCCAATGGTTAAAATTCTAACAAAGATATATTTTAATAACAATTGATGATGTGATGCGAAAAAAATTCAATCTCATTAATTATCATATAGTTTTTTAGTCAATAATTTAATTCTTTACAATCATTATATTTATATCAAAATAACTAATAATAACAACATCTATTGGAGATGTAACCGTTGACACCACACCCATATATATATATATTTATATATATAACATGGGATAATGGTTTATGTATTTGTTTACATTAAAATTATTACTTTTTTAGGGTCCGTTTCATTGGAGTGATGGAAGGAAAGGAGGAGGGATAGAGAGAGTTATAAGGATAGAGAATGTAAGAGATGGAGAAGATTATTTATAATCTTTTATGTTGTTTGGCAAGAGGGAAATAGAGTTAAAAGGATGAATGAATCAATATATGTTTAATTATTATATATATTGTCCTTTTTAGCATTTCAAATCTTTAGTGGCAAATTCTATGAATCCCTTTATTAGTGGAGAGACACAAAATAGTAGGCCCAAAAGAGAGAGTCTCCATCCACCTCTCCTCTCCTTCCTTCTCTCTCATGTTGGGCGCCACGATGCCAGAAAGTTAGTGCCGCGACGGTGCTTCGAGGTTTACCAAAAATTTTACAAGTTTTGAATTCTTTTTGAAAAGCCCCATTTAGAAAACATATAAATAGGTCTCCTTGGGACTATTTTAGACAGCTTTTTGCATGCTTTGGGAGAGACCTTGAAGACGGTTTGAAAGCAATTCCAATCAAGATTTCTTCGTTCTTTTTTTCCTCTCAACCTCTTTAATTTAGTTTTGTGATTGAACTTGAATATAATGCTTAGGATAATCTTTATGTTTACAATTATGAACTAATTTTCTTTTACTAGGGCTACAAGTGTAGCCAAGACAATAAATGTTGGAATTCCAATTTATTTTTTTCAAAGAATGTATTTTAGCTAGGAGTTTATTATTCATGCTTGTTGTTAGTTTTAACATTCGTAATGCATTTGAATATATGAAAAATATTAGAATTGATAAGAAGACCTAGATTGAAAACTCAAAAGGAGATTTTTAGGAACAGTTTCTTGTAAAATTAACCATGAGATGCATGCAAATCAAGCGATAGTGGATTTACATGCTAAAGATATTTTTATTATCATTTCTAGAAAGAATAATAAATAAATTAGGATTACACATGATTAATAGGCAATGTTAGTTAATAACTGGAATCAAATTCGATTTGTCTTAATGATCTTATTGTTAGTGATGTACCATAGGCCAATTATGTAATGACCACATATTGACTTCATTACATTTGCATTTTATTAATAAAGAGGTATTTTCATTATTATTATTATTTTTATGAATAGTTAATTCTGCCTAAGGTCATCAAGTAAGTGACTTGATAATAAAACTCTTAGGTGAAAATTGAATTATATTTAAATTATTCCTAGTTGGTCATTATTATTAGGATAATAATGATGAAGACTAGTATGAAGTTTGACTGATGATTATGTTTTACTAATCATGCGTATGAGATACTAAGTCAACTCATAGATACATATTTGAGAAATGATGCATTGGATCGACCCGCTATGAGAATACTACATGGGTAATTGTCATAAGTGATTCTCATCACAATAGTATTATCCTAGTCCTCTGACCTGAAATCATCATGGTTTCCTACATGACAAGTTCTATATTTTGACACAATCTAATATTATCTTTAACAGGATGATGGAATGGATTGTTGTTGGATATAAAGTGAATCATGTGAGGAATGTGAGTGGTTAAGAAGGAATTTGTCCCTCATTTATCATGAGAAAGATATATAAGGGCCCCTCGATAAGTTAGACTGAAGTAAAATGTATGGCCATACTGAAATGAATTGATAAGGGTTATCAATATCAGTCTACTTAAGATCGAGAAATAATATGATTAAATAGTATAAGGATGACATAAACCATGCCTTATGTTTAATTAAGGTATCTAGTGACAAAAAGGACTTTAATACTTATTGTGGATTAAGTTATGTCGGATTATTGACATTTGTATAACTTGGGTAATCATAATGTCTTGCTAGAGGCCGCTTATGATTTGTGGGCTAGAGACAGAATTTTAAGTCCACTACCAACGTTATGTGAACCTACAGGGTTGCACACTTAGAACAGATCAAGAACGAATTTTTGGTTAACTGTGTCTAGGTTCAATGAACTTGATAATGTCCAGATTCGATGGACTAGATATGTCTACGTTCATTGAATCTGACATTATCTAGATTATCTGAATCATATTCGAATTACGAACATTATCTAGATTTTCTGAATCAGATTTGAATTACAGACATTATCTAGATTATTTGAGTCATATTCGAATTACAGTTTACCCTATTTACAATTTGACTCTATCTCGAAGTCAATAGATATATATTTATATATATATCTGCTTTAGGGTTTTTAGCCGAATTAAGAAAAAGAAGGTGTTCTATCATTCTAAAAAGGGCGAAAACATTAAAAACCATAAAAATTAGAGAGAGTCTTTTAACGAAAAAGAGAGGGTGCTAGCACACCAATTCGTTTTTTGAGAGAGTCTGTTCGTGTAGATATCTGCAGAGGGCGTTGCTCTAAGTAACAACGTTTGAATCCGATCCCGAATACTAAAAGCTCGAGTTAGGGTGTCACCGGAGTGAACCCGCTCTTTTCATTCTACAATCTTGCCTTTTTGTCATCCTGATAAGATTCCATGACTTTCTTATCAATCTAATCGAATTGCATGGATCATGCGAGGGTTTTGTGGGAATTAATTTTTATTTTCCGCTGCGTATTTGAATCACAAAATCCAACAAAACCCAACACTTATATGCTCTATTGCTTTCATAACATTGAATTTCCATTGATTAAATTTAAGTTTTGTTTATTTTAGTTTTTATTAGTTTTAATTATTTGTCATAATTTCAACCCAACATATTTTGTCTAAATAAAGTTAAAAATATTATAATTTCAGTAAATGCTAAATTAATTCTTATGAGAACGATACTTTTCGGTCATTATATTACCTGAGTGGATTTTCTGTATTTGACTCGAATGACCTAAAATTGAGTTTTCTAAGCTCTTTTCTCCACTTGCTTTTTTGAAACAAGTTTAACTAAATTACCAACTAAAAATGTTTAACAAATTAAATTAAAAATCTAATAAAAACCATTTAAAATTCAAATAACTAAAAATAAAATAAATCTAAACCTAATTAAGCTAAAATAAAACCCTAAGACAATATTTCTAAAAATAGTTTTATTCATAGAGTTATCATTGAGGTTATCGTTAATTTACTCTTTTTTTTCTTAGTTGTTTAGTCTCGTGCTTTTCTTTTTTTCTTTTTTAGGAGAAATACTAAAATGAGAGACACATAAAAAGTCACATCAATAAAAGACAATCTAACGGTAAAGGTTAGTTGGATAAGCGGTGAGCCCTCTGTTTGGATTTTTGAGATTGGAAGTGTGGTGCAGCGGAAAATTTTTGGGGCATAATTTTTGACCCTTTTTTTTGTCTTTTTTGCTGATATTTATAAAATATTTAAAAACATGGTTAAAATTATAAATTAATATTAAAATATTAAAATATATAAAAATTTTATAATAATAAATTTTTATTTTATATTATAGTATATAAAAATTTTACATTAAATATTAATAAGTTCTAATTTAATAAGTTCTAATTAAGCTAGGAAGGAAACCACAATAAATATGTTGGTTGTCTTGCTTTTTTTTTTTTTTTCAATGAACAATAATCTCTTACCATTCATATTCTTTTCTATATGCTCTGAAGACAGCCATATAAAAACAAAAAGGGTTAATTTTTTAAAATTTTTATTTTTGAAAAAAAGAAAAGGGGTAATTAAATTACACTTAAAAAATAACCCTCTTTTTCCTTCACTGTTCTGCAACTCTTGGATGTTCCATGGATATCTGGGTTGAAATCATCCACACTGATCCCACTAACAACTAGCCGACCAGAAAGTGTTGTAAAAAAAAAAAAAAATTCAAGGCTTGGTCTTATAAGCATTACTTTGATGATAATATATATAAAAAAATAAATAAATGTAGTGTAAAATTTTCACTCTTTCATTAAACTGGGTTTGGGTTTTGGTCAAGTACTTGGTATGGAGATGGCCGTCTTCCAGCCGTGCAAGTTTAGAGTTGAAGACATGAGAGGTTAAACAGGGAACAGAGAGAGAAAATGGGTGTGTGGAGAGAGAAATTTGTGGGAAGTTGAGACATCCTCAGCCCGACGACGACGACAACGACGAGGAGCTAATCTTCGTTTGCGCCATTATCGTTTACTTCAATGGTGGCTTTGTCGTCTTCAGCGCTCGTTCCCTTTCCACCACAGATTTTTAATCTGCTTTATTTTGATGGGTTGCCTTTTTAATTTTTCCCCTCATGTTTGGTCTTAGATCCTATGTGGGCAGGTCTGTTGAGTATAGTTGGACTAGACTTTTTTAAACTACTATATTATATCCAATGGTTAAGATCAGAGCTATGATCGATGAAACTTTTTAGCGGGTCCTAGTCATCCCCTTCTTTTATATGATAAAATAGAATTTTAGGTTGACTTTCTCCTTCAATAAAATCATGCTTCATCCCCTCAAAAAAAAAAAAAAAAAAATAATAATAATAATAATGCTTCAAGCAAGCTATTATTTGCCCTTATGTGCTTTGTGATTTTGTTAATGATAAAAGGTATTTTATTATTTACTTGGCACGTTTAACACAGTGAGAATAGTCCTTCGAATGCATCAAATTAGTAGACTGAGACTAATATTTTCAACAGTTAACGCTCATTCAAGCATCAAAACGAACCCACAAACATAAAAACTCCGTAAAACTGTGAATATCACATATCAAGATAAGAGTGAGTTAATCAGTTAGTTGGTATTTTAACTGAAGTGGTATGATATTATTGAGGTCGGAAATGAGGATAACTAAAAATGGCATAAAAGTCAGTTGTATCTCTTATATGATGTGGTCAGGTGTAAAATAGACGTTAGTTTGTGTTTGCAACTTATGATTCTGGTAGATATACACCAGGTCACACACATTATTGAAGCGTGTAATAAGATATTTTGACATACATAGTGAGATGAATAAGGGACACGTGGAGATATTATAAACAAATTAATGGAAGTGGAGCGAACCCACCAAGCAAAGAGATAAACTTTGGATGTTGACTCTTGCAGATAATTATAAACACTTTAGGCACTTCCACTCTCACAGATCATTTCACTTCTGAATTTCTAGTTTCCATTCACCAACTCTCTACAATCATCACCGAAAAACACAAACTGAATTGCTATGAAGCACAAAGACTTTATGATCAGAATATTGCTCCTTCTAGTGATCTTATCCGTGGCTTCTCCTACAAGTAAGCTGATCTCTTCATCGTTTTTGTTAATGAAAATTCACTAGGGTCATTATGTTGATATATATGTTTTTGATAAATAGGAAGCCTTGTGAAGGACTCAAACAAGATGGAAAATCCTAACGAGGTGATCATTTTCTCTATAACTAAAACTGTTGGTTTCAACTGTTTTTTTACTCTCTGTAAATTGTCAATATTTGGTTTCATATTCAAATTGTAATATTGACGTTCGCGATATACATGCTTAATACTGTAGGTTAAGGTGGGTGGTGAGAATTATAAGATTGGACTGGGAGAGGGATTTTTTGAGGGAAGAATGGATTTTGAAAAGACAGACTATCCAGGAGTTGGAGCAAACCCAGAGCATGACCCTAAGCCTCCTGCCAAAGTTTGAGTTCATTTCTATTACAATTTTGGGGGAAATATTTATGTGATAGAATTCCTTGTTGATTACATTAGCACCCTAATTGGATGTAATATTATTCCCCATCTCGATTATAAGCCTATAATAATAATAATAATAATAATAATAATAATAGTTTTATTGCCTTTCCTTTTTTGTTAATACATTCTAGCTTTTGTTTATGTAAAAAATCTAGATGTATATGGAATAAAATAGAGGTTATTTAGTAGTTAGTGGCAGGCTGAAGTGGCTTTCTTTTCTTTTCCTTTTTTTTTTTTTGCTAAACAAAAAAATGATATACTCTATTGCAATTTAGAGTGTATTTTCACCAAGTTGGTTTGCTTCACCTGCATAAGATAAGAAAGAGTAAAGCTATTGGGTATTGACTCTGGGAGTTTGAGGCTCGCACAGTATAAGCATGAAAATTGAGATTTCATACCTGAAAAGTTGCACGTCTTTTTTGGAATCTGGAATTGTATGACTTACTAGAGTCAACTTTCATATCAATCAAAGTATTTGGTTGACTAAATTTTGATTGATAACTATGTTTTTTGTATCACTTTTCCTATAAGCAGAATGTCATTGACATAGAGAATTAAGAAAACCATTTTAATATCCTTGATACATTTATTAATACAAGGTTCATTAACATTTTACTCCAAACCTTAAGACTTTACCTCTTGTCAAACCTTATGTTCTTAGTTAAATAATTATTGTCACGCCTCCTTAAGTCAATAAGTGTAATTAGAAAATTATTACGTACGAAGATAAATTATAATTTAAATAGATTTATAAGCTTAAAATATTTAAATCCCTAACCTATATAACATGTTATGTTAAGTTTCACCATGTGGGTGATTGCAAAAAAGAGGTCAGGTGTTCGAAAATAAGATTGAGAATTACATCACAAATATTTTTATACGAGGAATTATGATGTATTTTGAATTTTCATGTGCATTCATTTAAAAGATTTCATGTGTTATTTAATACTTCTGGCCTATTTTTGTTTAAAAATTTTCTTCACCTAGCTTAGAATAAATCATCAGCGATTATATAATTTATGACTTATTACTTATATTTTATTTCTTATGGATCTTTCTTTTTATAATTATTTGGTTCTTTAATTTAAAATTTTATTAGTTAACATTATCATTTTGATGTCATGTGTTTAATAAAATATAATATTAATACTCTGCAATTTGGAAAAGATAAAAAGATTCCTCTTATTTTTAAAAAAATATCGTTTTGATACTTTAAGCTTGTGTTTTGTAATAGAAAATTTCTAACTTATTTTTTTTTTTAATAAACCTCAAATTCATTTAGGAAAACTATAAAAGAAAGGGAAAAGAAGGATTAAAAAACCTCGAAAAACAAAATCATATTTGTAGGTTTGTTCGATTTTAATTTCGGACTGGAGACTATTGCTACCGCTCTAGTTGGCTTTGGTCCTCAGGCCCTAGAGATTATGCTCGGGCCTCATAGTGGCTCACCAGTGGTGTCTCATCTATATTTCGTGGTGTTCTTGTGGTGGCTTCAATGGTTTGAGGGCAACTTTGTGGGTGTCATTTTATGCTGTGGGGGTTTCGTTGGGTTGGGTTGGTGAGTTTTGATGGTAGGATCTAGTTTGCCTCTAGTATTGCGTTATTCTTTTGGGTGTTTGTACCAGCAGAAAAGTGGTTGCTCCTTGGGTGAAGTGCTGGTTTATGTAGGCGCACCTTGCTATGATTGTGGCGTTTGGCCCGGGTGTACTCCCTCAAGCCTCCGTAGGACCCACCTTGTGGGACCCTAGGACTTATGGCTCTTATTGGTGGACCATCCCCGTGCCGCCCACTTATCCGTACTGTCCCCTCTAGGGCCTTCTAGCCCCTTAGGGTTTTTCTTTCCCGTTCCTCGGGTTCGAACTTCAAACCTCCCTTAAGAGGTTCTTATTTCCTTCTCGAATACCAATTGAGCTCAATTGGTACTCTAGAAGGAATTAAGAACCTCTTAAGGGAGGTTTGAGGTTCTAACCCAAGGGATGTGAAAGAAAAACCCTGAGGGGCTAGAAGGCCCTAGAGAGGACAGTACGGATGAGTGGGCGACACGGGGATGGTCTACCAATAAGAGCCATAAGTCCGGGGGCCTTGCAAGGTGGGTCCTATGGAGGCTTGAGGGAGTACGCCCGGGCTGAACGCCACAATAAATAGCTCAATTGGTACTCAAGAAAAAAATAAGAACCTCTTAAGGGAGGTTTGAGGTTCGAACCTGAGGGACGCAAAAGAAAAACCTTGAGGGGCCAGAGGGCCCCAAAGGGGACAGTACGGATGAGTGGGTAGCACGGTGATGGTCTACTAATAAGAGCCATAAGTCCAAGGACCTCGCAAGGTGGGTCCTATGGAGGCTTGAGGGAGTATGCCTGGGTCGGATGCCACAATGGTGGAGGTGGTCGCTGCATTTGGTCATGGCTCTCTTGCTTTGGTATCGTTCAACTCCTTCTACGGTAGCGTTGTCCTCGGTAGATTTCAACTACTTTGATAGTGTTGCAGCTCTCAGGTTTTGCCCTACCATTGCTTTAGATCTATGGGGCTGTTAGCTTGAAGGATAGCGAGTCCTATTGACAGATTGGATTCCGCCTTTGAGTGATTTGATTTGGGGTGGTTGTGCTAGCGGTGCCGGCCTTTTGCCTTGGTGTTGCAACATCGGTGCCTTAGATGCACTTTAAGGTGGTGGAGGCCATGTCGGCACTTGGTTATGGCCTTTCTACTTTGACGTCATTTGCCTCCTTTGGTGCTTTTGCCTTTTATAGATCTTTCAGTGGTTGTCTCACATGCTGTGGAACTTTGATGTTGTTGATGCTTACCGGAGTTTGGCGGTAGATCAACACCATGTACAGCTGCGCACTGTGCTTAGCTCTTCTCTGCTCGTCTCTGCCTGTTTTGGTGGACCTGCAACAAGAGAAGGGACGCTTCGGAGATAAGAAAAAGACTGGTCAGTCAGTAGAAAAAGGGCTCTCTGAAGCTCAAGGTAGGGGTTGCTTGGTAGAGAACAGGAGCTTGTCAGGTGGGAAGAAACATGCATGCCTAAATGCAATAAATGCACTCTATTTATAGGTTGCCACTTGGACCGGGTGTTAAGTGGGTTTTGCCCACGGTCAATGTGTCACATCAAAGCGTGTCAGAAGGGAGAGGACAAGTGTCATCCCCTCCGTCGGTAGATTGCCTTCCATCCAACGGCGAGTTGTCTGCCATTTGTTAGTCGGTGATAGCGAGTAGCAGTCTGCTTGGGAGTAAAGGTAAATCGACCCAAGCTGGTCCCTGACTCGAGGAGGTGACTAGTTGTGGCACGGCCTAGAAGTCCCTTAAAAAGCACCTCAGACAGTTAATCTGAGTTCATCAGGATCAGTTGTTAGCTCCCCATAGCTTTGCCGAGCTGTGTTTGCCGACCACCTAGAGTAAGGCTTTTCAATGGTGGCACTGAGCTCACCTCCAACAATAGCTCCCCAGTTCACCTGGTCGGTGCTCAGTTGGGTGGACTACGCTGAGAGGGTGAGGTTAGCTCAAGATGAAGCATAAGCGGCATCCTGAGGCACTAGGAGGCAGAAGGTCACGCGATGAAGCACGGAGGGCCACGTGTTGCAACACGACTAGGTGCTTCTCTGACAGGCGTAATCATCACGCCACTTTGTTTTTTGTGCCCTAGTTTCGTGCCTGAAGTGGCTATAAATAAGGCTTTACTCCTTGTCATTTTCACGTGTAATCAAGGCCATACTTCACAACTCTTGAGTTTTAGCTACCGAGCTATGGTCCCCAGCCCGAGCATATCATTTTCTCGAGCTTCCATAACTCAATCAGGTAACTTCCCGAGAAGCGAGCGAACATGAGTGATCTTTTTGACTCACAGAATGTGAATATCTCCTGGTCGGGCAATAGCATCGAAACCGAGGAGTTGACTTCCATGGAGGTTGATATAGAAGGGCTATCCCCACCACAGGACGGAGCAGGCCGGCTAGCCGAAATACTGAGTGTCGATGTTGAGATAGTACCCGAGCAAGAGTTCCTTGACTTGCTGGATGAGGGACACCCAGTCAGACCGTGTAGGGGCGAGGATCCCTACATCGGGGCAGCCATCATTGGCATGTCCTGAGTTATAGCTTAGGAGCAAATTGAGCTAGAGGCACCCGCCGATGTGTCGAGTATCTTTGGTCGAGACTCCGGGGCCCCTGTCTAGGGCGTGGACAAAATAACTATCGACATCTTCGATGAGGAACAAGCGGTCGAGGAGACAGAGCCGGAGAGGAGTGTCGTCGAGGACGAGGCCGAGAGGGTTGTGGTCACTCAGGCTTGGGGAGTCATTGCTTATTGTGTATTTCGGCTCGAGCAAACATCAACAGTATCCTATTCCAGCGCAATAACAGAATCCCAGCTCGAGGACCTACACCAAGAATTTAATATCCTAAATGATGCTGTCCTCATCATGCCCGAGGAGAGTGATTCACCCATGACTCCATCGAAGGGGTGTATAACTTTGTACGCGAAGTTCTTTAGGGTTGGGCTGTGCCTGCTGTTCCACCCATTCCTCTGCTGGGCACTTAACGACTTAAATGTGTCCCCGACCCAGCTCAACCCGAATAGCTACAGGCCACTGATTGGGATGTACATGCTGTGGAGGTACCATCGGGCTACTAAGATGCCATAGGAGGCCTTTAAATAGGTGTATAAGATGAAGAAGCTTCCCCGACAGTTCGGCTGGTATTATGTCACTGGCTTTAGAAAGGACTTTATTTTTGGCAACCTCGACTTGGACAAGCTCTAGAAGTTTAAGTGGTTCTATGTCGGGGGAAATTACCTAGCTCGGGTTGGTGAGGCCGTCCCTATAGATCAGCATGTCTCAAGGCTTGAGGGAGGTTTGAGCTAGTAGCTACTAGCTCAATTGGTACTCGAGAAGGAAATAAGAACCTCTTAAGGGAGGTTTGACGTTCGAACCTGATGAACGTGAAAGAAAAACCCTGAGGGGCTAGAAGGCCCCAAAGGGGACGGTATGGATGAGTGGGCGGCAAGGAGATGGTCTACCAATAAGAGCCATAAGTCTGGGGGCCCCACAAGGTGGGTCCTATGGAGGCTTGAGGGAGTATGCCCGGGCCGGACGCCACATATATGGTCCAAACCACTTTGGACTGAAGAAACCTAACCCGGGTTGCTAAACGGTGACCTTCTTTAGGACCAAATCTCCCACCTTAAAGCTTCTTGGTTGGACCCATTTGTTATAGTACCGAGCAACGACTTGGTTTCTAGCTGCATTTTGAATTGTAGCACGGTTCCTCTTCTCCTCAAGCAAATCAAGCTCGAACATCATGGCTTCGGCATTTCAAATTTCTTTGTATTGCTAGACCCTGAAGCTCGGTAGTTTACTTTTGTCGAGATAACAGCCTCGGCCCCATATACAAGAGAAAATGGAGTCTCCCTGGTAGCAGTTCGGACCATGTTTGGTAGGCCTAGAGCACCTTTGGGAGCTCATCTATCCATGCCCCTTTGAGGCCCTCAAGCTTTTTCTTCAGGTTGTCCTTGTTCATTTTATTGATAGCTTTAACTTGCCCATTGCTCTGTGGGTAGCTCGGAGAGGAAAAAACATTCTTGATACCGAGTTGCTCGCATAGGCAGAGAAGACTTGAGGATTCAAACTACTTCACGTTGTCGGTCACAATGGTATGCAGGATCCCGAACCGACAAGTGATGTTTCTCCACACGAAGTTTGTTCACTTAGCTTCGGTCATGTTGGTGCATGGTTCTACCTCTACCTATTTGGTGAGGTAGTCAATGGCCACAATGTAGTACTTAAACTGAGACCGGGCTTAGGGAAAAGGGTCGATAAGATCGATGGCCCATTTAGTGAAAGGCCACGCTAATGTTATCTAGGTAAGTGGCTCGGCGTGGTGCCCAGGCACCCTCACAAACTGCTCACATTTCGCTCAAAGTTCTTATAGTCTTGCTTCATGGTTGGCCAATAATATCCTTGCCGAAGACATTTCTGTGCTAGGGATCGTCCCCCAGAATGATTACCACATCGCCTCTTGTGGATTTCCTTCATCAGATATTGAGCTTTTCTAGGCCCTACGCACTTCAAACATGGTGTAGTGTAGCCTCATCGATATTGCTTGCAATCGATCATCAAATACCAGGCCGAGCTATTGCATATACAGCGTGCCTCTTCTTGATCGTTGGGCAATTCAGATGTGGTCAGATATCGGATGATTGGGTCCATCTAGGTGGTCTCTTGCTCTTCGGCTACACTTGCCACTTCTTTGTTAATACTTGGCTTGGCTAATCTTTCAATGGGGACCAAGGTTAACTCACTATCGCCCTGGCCCGAGGCTAGCCGATTAAGCTCATCGGCCTCGGAGTTTTTTGATCTGGGTATTTACTTGAATGAATAAGATTTAAACTGCTCGAGCAATGTCTTGATCTCTTGTAAATACACGATCATGGATTCCGTTCAGGCTTGAAAGACCCCAGTGACCTGTTGGATGACAAGCATAGAATCGCTATGAATGACTTTACAATCTACTCTGAGATCGCTGGTGATTTTGAGTCCTGCCAAGAGTGCTTTGTACTCTGCCTCATTGTTGGAGGCCTTAAAATTAAATCAAAGTGCGTATATTGTCATGTATCCATATAGGCTTGTTAGAATGAGCTTGGCTCCCAAACCCTCTTCACAGGAGGATCCATCTACGAAGAGGTTCCATTTTGGTTCCATCGTATGGGCACAATCACCCCTACTGTAGCTAGGGGTGTCTTGGTCTTCAACAGGTGCTTTCTTGGCCAATGGCGTGCCTTGCCTAGCAATAGTGAACTCGACAATGAAATCTGTGAGGGCCTGGGCCTTGATAGCCATCCTTGGCATGATTGAATGTCATACTGGCCGATTTCAACCAACCACTTGGCCATTCGTCCTGTTATCTTCAGACTCTAAAGAACTTGCCAGAGAGGAAACTTTGTCGGGATGCGTATAGTATGGCCAAGAAAATAAGGCCACAGTTTTCAAACCAAAGTGACTAGGACGAACGCCAATTTTTTGAGTGGTGGGTATCTCTCCTCGACATCCTGGAACGCATGGCTCATGCAATAGACGAGCTTCTGAACCCCTTCTTCCTCTCGGACGAGGACCGAGCTGATAGCCTTTTCTGACATGGTAAGATAGGCGTATAAAACTTCTTCAAGTAAAGGTTTGGATAGGAGCGGGGGTGTGGCTAAGTAACTCTTTAAATTCTGGAAGGCTTCCTCACATTCTCTGCTATACTCAAACCTCCCCTTGAGTGCCTAAAAAAATGGATGACACTTGTCGTAGACCAGGAGACAAATCTGGAGAAAGCTGCTACCATGCCATGAGTTTCTGCACCTCTTTTACTATCCACGGTGAATGCATGTCTATAACAGCTTGAGTCTTAGCTGGGTTGACCTCGATACCTCTTTGATAGACCAGAAATCCAAGGAATTTGCCCGAGCTAATCTTGTACGCACACTTCGTCAGGTTGAGTTTTATCCCATACTCCCGTAGAATGTTGAAGGTCACTTGGAGATCAGCCATGTGGTCTATTGCTCGGTCGGATTTAACTAACATATCATCGATGTAGACTTCTATGGTTTTATTGATCAGCCGAGCAAACATTCTGTTGACAAGGCGTTGGTAGGTAGGCCCGGCATTCTTAAGTCTGAAGGGCATTATCACGTAACAATAGAGCCCTTGGTCGGTGATGAAGGCCGTCTTTATTTGATCTTCCTCGACCATCCGTATTTGGTTATAGCCGGAGTAGGCATCTATGAAGTTGAGCTGCTCGTGCCCGGCAGTTGCATCGACTAGCTGGTTTACTCGGGGTAGTGGAAAGCAGTCCTTAGGGCAGGCCTTTTTTAGGTCGGTGTAGTCTATATAAGCCCGCCACTTTCCATTTGCCTTCTTGACTAGGACCACATTTGCTAACCACTCTGGATACTTTACTTCTCGGATGAATCTTGCATTTAGCAGCTTTTGGACCTCTTCATTAATGGCGACATACCTTTCTAGGTTGAAGGCCCTTCTATTTTGAACAACCAGCTTGTAGTCTGGTAGGACGTTAAGCTGGTGGTAGATTATGCTGGGATCAATGCCAGACATGTTCTTGCTGCAAAGAATAACTAAATCGATAACCTATGCTTGTTTTATTTGACTACTTGAAATGTAAAAGCAAAAGTGATGTGAAACAAGCAAGTTATAATTGCTAACTACTTTTCAAGAAAAAATTATTTAAATGATAATATTTGACATCATAATTTGTCCAAAAAAAAAAAAAAAAGTTTAAGGGGAAGATAAAAACGATATTGTGGGCATGAAGTATATAAACATAAATCTAATAATATTCATCAACATCGTAGCAATAGCACAGACCCCACAGCCGTCCAGGTTTTGTTATGCATCCTCCAAGA
>CAMOHE010051954.1:0-15105 GCA_946598075.1 Artocarpus hirsutus
GAAGGTTAAATTTGGACGGGATACTAAAAATTTCAAACCTTGGGACCTTCCACGACGGTTTTTATAAAAACCGTCATGGAAGGTACCAAGGCTTCTACAACGGTTTTTTAGTAAAGCCATCGTGAAATGTCCCACATGTTTAAAATTTTTAGTATCCCTCCAAAATTTAATCCCACGCCAACGACATGGTTTTTCTTATTTATTCAAAATTTATCTAACTCAAACCCACTAACTCTCAAACCCCTTTCTCTCTCTAACTCCCCTCCCACGACCTAGCCACCGATGAACCCAACCCCTATGGCATTCCACCGACTTTGACATTCCTCTATCACTCTCTCTATGACCTACCTAACAAACACGATGCCATTCGCCATCGTTCATCCTCATCCCTTGACATTCTACCGACTCCACTATCGTTCGACTCGTCCTTTGTCGTTCCACCAACTCCATCGCCTTTGGTAAATTTCAAACCATTACTTTTAGTTTTAATATTATTGTTAGTTCTAAACTTAGCATTATTTGGTTATTTTAGTGTTATTTACATTTAGTTTTAGTTTTAATATTAGTTATATTAATTTGTTTTTTGCCAATTAGTATGTGTTACTTGTATTTGGTGTTTGAAAGAACTTTGAACAACATTTAACATTTTGGTGTGAGAATAGGTTACTTTTTATGTGTTTATGATACCTAAGTATTATTGTGATACCCATCACATGTTTGGAGATTTTTAGAGATTTTTTTTTAGGGGAATACAAATTTTTCACGACGGTCCATATGTTTGAAGATTTTTTGGGATTTTTATTAGGGGAATGCCAATTTTTCACGACGGTTTTTATTCCACAATGGTTTCTTTAAAAACCATCTTGGAATAAAAAAAAGTCGTGGAATCCTTAGTATTCCACGACGTTTTTTTAAAAAATCATCGTCGAATGTCAATTTTTCATGACGGTTTATCAAAAAACCGCCGTAGAAAATTACTACATTACAACCCCTTTCCACGTCAATTTTATATTATACGACGAAAAAAAACTATCATGAAAACTCCATGTCGTACCACGACTTAAGTTTTTGTAACGGTTTTTTAACCGTCGTAAAATTTTTCTACGATGGTTATAAACCGTCATGGAATCCACAATTTATAGTAGTGGGCCACCTTTTTTATTACAATCTAAAATACATAACAAAAACAAACAAAAAACCAAAACTCCGTCGAAACATAGTCATTGCCACAATCTACAAACCTTAGCTTCTCTCACACCAGCCTCCTCGAAGTGGGGGGGGGGGGGGGCCCCCCCCCCCTCCCCTGGAACCCTCGGCCACCCAACCACCTGAGAGGGCCTACAGCTCCTCCTCGACAAGACCAGCCCTGCCACTACTCGCCTTCACCTAGCAGCACGACCTAGACACAACTGGGCCCCTCAACGCAGGGGCTTGGTGGGTGGTAGCCAGACCAGCCCAACCCATGATGGACTGAAGCAATCGAGCTTTCCTTTAACCAACACAACCAAGATCTGGATAGGATCTAAGCCTCCCACAACCACCACCAGCGATAGTGGCTCTTCCCCCCTCAGTCCCAAGCTTGGATTGGCAACAATCGTTCCTTTTCTCCCAGCTCCACACCTGTGCTCTGACCCAGGCACTTCCCCACTCCCTTGGCGTCACAATCTCTGGCGCTACATGGATCGACAGTTGACGTCCTTCAAAATGGAGGTTGTAGTCCAGTAGATCAGCAATGTGCTGGCCCATCGACCCCAGCACCTTCTCTCTCTTAGTCTTCATCTCTTTCGTTCTCTTTCTCTAAACACGAACTTTTCAATAACCTTGCCTTTATGAGTCAAGTTGGATTGTGTGGATTAAACATTTAAAAATGAAAAGACAAAATAAAACTAACAATATTTCATCCTAAAATAAAAAATATATGAACAAAAAAGGGAAAATGCATCACATATTAGTAAAAAAAATAAAAGTTCTAAATTGTCCCATAAGTCATAAACCGGCATAAATAAGCTACTTAAAATATAAAAGTCATATACCATAAAAATGATTAATGAATATGTATTTATATTATATTAAACATATAGATTTTTATTAGGTGGATTGAGTTTAAGGCTGCTAAAAACCGAACCCAAACCCATCTAATGAATCAAAAAAAAAAAAAACCCACCAAAATAAAATTGGCCTTAAATCAGGTGAAGGTTAAATTTAGTTGTATGGAATGGTTATATTAAATTATGGTTTTATTCACCCCGACGTAGGACCACAATCAAATACAATCAAATAAGAGACTCTTTCTCAGAAAAATGAATAAATAAAAGAGCCAAATATGAGAGTTTCTCTCTCTTATTAGCTTTTTTTGTCTTTGGTGCTCACATTTATTTTGACTTTATTTCAAAATTAGTGATCAGCATCTCATTTTGTTGATTCATGCTGTAATATATGTGTGTAAATTGTTCATGTTATAAAAATACGTAGAACTCATTATAGTTGGCTGAGATGGATATTGTGAATATGTGTGTGTGTGTGTGTGTGTGTGTGTGTGTGTGTGTAAATTATACATGTTAAAAAAAACAAAGAGTGCAGTTAAATCTAAGAACACGAGCTAAAGTGAAATTTCAAAGCCAACAACACGAACTTAAATTAAGCATCATAAGTCATAAGAAAAATAATTGTTGGCCCGCACAATTGAAAAAGGTAACAAGAGAGAATCTCTGATATGAGATTAAAATACTACAAAATGTGAGTTGAGATTTTAAATTATGTCTTTAAACCTAATTGGAAGGAACAAAAGGAGACTAAAAATGGGACAGAGAATCCAAATCTTTACATAATGACTTGCATTTTCTTAACAGATTGTGCCAAGCTGGAAGATAATTGAAAGTCTAAAATTATTTATTTTATATTATTTTCTTTCAACCACATCTTTTATTTTTTCCTTTGCATACTCTAATATATATAAATCTGCATGCCACACATATGTCAGCTACCTGTTCTAGTAAGGGCGGAGCTGCCAAGGATTGAGATGGGTCACCACCATTCATGACTTTTTAATAGATAGTATTTGCACCTTTAAAAATTTTTGACTTTTTTATTTTGTCTTTTGTCAATGCGCCTTAGCACCCGTTAAAATTGAAGGCCGGCTCTTTCGCTGTTCAAGAGATCCCCGTTTAGTATTGGTCCATAAAATTTTGTATGTTGGCAAAGAAGAGGAGCATAAGTACCTTTAAGAAGAAGAGAATATAGAGGATATTTTTGGGAATGTCCTTATAATCTTAATTTTACTATTTCAACTACTTTTTATAATTTTTTCATATGTTATAGTATTTTTTATTTTAACTTGCAGTTTTAATTATTTTTTCAAATGCCCCATGTTAAAAGTTACTGTAAATATTGTCATTCTAGTCGTTATTTTCCTTTTTGTTTTCAGATGGCATTTCATAAAAGGTCTGCAGAGATCATAGCATATTGACTCTATCTTTTCCTTTTTTCTTATTTACTTCTTTTGCTATTACTTTTTCCATATTCTTCTTATCTTAATTTAAAAGAAACCTACTTCTTTTGCTTTTACTTTTTCCATATTCTTCTTATCTTAATTTAAAAGAAACATTAAGTCGTCTGTTCCCATGATCTCATCTTAAAAATTAGACATGCTGCAGAAAAAACACAATATATGAGTTTCTTTCTCATTTGTTTTTTAATTTTGTGAAAGTCTTTAAAAACATAGTTGGAACTACAAGGTGACACCAAAACATTGTAATACCGTAGCATTAGACTAATATAACAAATTTTTACTTTACACTGTAAAATGTAAAAACTTTATATTGTAACAGTTAAAATATATTAGTTGCAACTAGGTTGTCAAACTAAGCTTTCATGTTACAATTTTTCTTTGCTAATTTAAATCAAAATATAATTTGGTACCAAATGATCAACATGCATAATTAGTCCTAGATTTCAATTTGTGCATTTAATACACAAGATTTCACCTTTAATGTAGTCGGGCCATTGAGATTTTGATACGGAGATATACCTAACATCTAAAAATTATAAATAAAAACAAATTGAAAGGAATAACTAATCCAAAAATTCTAATTATGAAAAAAATAACTTACGCAAAATAATTTAATTAAAAAAAGAAAACCAAAACCGTAGAGCATTGCAAAACAAAAACACCCTAATTAATATCCAACCTAACTCGCAATAATCATAGCTGTTCCCGTCTTAATCTGTCTCTTCATTTTTTTCAACTTACAAATTTTAATAGGACTTAAAGTTCTAGGAGGATTAGTCAAATTGTATTCTGTTTAAATATTGAAGAAAACATAATCCAGTCACCTGCTGGTGTAATAACGAAGAAAGTCAAAGCTGCCGCTTATGTTGACCCCTAACTTCCTAACTAGGATATATTGATTTTTTTTATTTTCTTTTAAGGAAAGATGAACGGTTAGAGATATTATCGTTCTGCAGAATTTCCATATTTTATTGAAGTTGTTCGGACTCCTCCAATGACTGGCCGGATTAAAATTAGAGATATGATTTTGGTAACCGTATTAGGACCTTGTTGTTTAAAAAACATCAAAATAGTATCTATAATTTTTAAAAATATCTTTTTATAATCTTAAGCTTGTATTTTTTGACGTAAATGTTTCCTTTTAGTCTATCATTAATGAATCCCTAATTAATTTTGTATAGCTATTATAGAAAATCAATACAACGATTAAACTATATAAACTCATCATTAAAAATTATATATGTGAATTTATTCATTTTTTTAGTATTAAACATATTTTTATATAGTTTTAATAAATTAATTTTGGGTTCATTAATAAAAAATAAGTTAGAAATTTCACGCCCTAAAACACGGGCTCAAAGTATCAAAATAATATTTTTAAAACTACAAAGTATTGTTTTAATATTTTCTAAAAACTAAGCATCAATATAATGTTTTATCAAAATACAAAATACTAAAACGATAAAACCCTTATTAACGCTGATGGTTCAACTGAAGGTAGCCGGCTGGTTGTGGTGACATGTTTCCAACTTACCTTGGTCGTCTCTTCAAAGGATGTTTTGTGGCTGTACTCAGGGTTCTTTTGCTTTTGAAGTGGAAATTATGGGGATTATTTATGCCATTTTTTACGCTAAGCGTTTTGGGTGGATTAATTATCTCTTGATTGAAAGTGACTCAGCTTATTCTCATCAACAAAAGTTTGGAGGTTCTGTGGCATTTCAATTCTAAATGGGAGAATGCTTTCCTCTATCTGGATTATGTTATACACATCGTGGTCAATTAATTTATCGTGAAAGTAATCAGGTCTTGTATAAGCTTGCAGGCTATAATTCTCCCTCCTAGTGGTTCACTGCTCCATCTTTTTGTGTTTTGTTCGTCAATTACAAAGACATTATTGTTTTGATGATGCAAAACTGTAACAAAAATAGACACTCTTTTATCTCTTGCTAGGCTTTTTTTTTTCCATGAATTTTACTGGCAAGGTTTTTAAGAAGATCCACTTTAACTGACTATCAAAGGGAAAGTCTAGGCTCGGCCTTCGTGCTTGTATAAATTAGCATATCGGATTGTTTTTAGTTTAGGTATCTTTGTTTTTATTAGTACAAACTCTTATGTAATTTTATTTTATTTTAACAATACTAGATGGAGATTAGATGTGGAGTGGTTTTTTTAGCCGATACCAACTTAATTGGGTTGTCTAACTTTGATGTTTTTCTCTTCCATTTCAATTAAAAAAAATTTAAGTTCTAACAAAATATATTTTATTTTTCTGTATCTCTCTTTTCCAACCGCGGGAAAAATGAAAGTGCTCAAGTATGGGATAACAAGTCAAAATTTAAGCCACATGTTTGAGCAAAGATGACACACGTACACAATCACCATAGCTGACAGCTAGCCATACGCGTAAATATTAATGGAAAAAAAAAAAAAGAAAGAAAGAAAGAAACCGGCCGTTGCCTCTTGCGTTTACTCTTTCTTCCTCTTTTTCTTCTTCTTTTTTTTTTTTTTTTTCTCTCTCTCAATTAAAAATTTTATAGAAAGTTCTCTACATATAAAATTTTGGTGTTCGCTTAAAAAGACAGGTTGACTTGACGTGCGTATCCATTTCAAAAACAATTTGCGAGACAGCTAGACAAAAGATCACGTCTCCTACTCCTATAAATAGTACACGCTAATCCTAATAGTCCTCAGACCAAGCACTCATAACTTAGCTCAAACTTGCTTTCTCCTTTCTTGTCTACGTACCCCTAGTTTGAAATGGCATTCTTCTCATTGGTTCCTTGTAACTTAAGAATCTTGTTCTTCTTCTCGTTTTCGCTTCTTTTCACTGTCGCCTCTGCGCAACTATCCTCAAATTTCTATGCTTCTTCATGCCCTAAAGCCCTTTCCATCATCAAGTCGGCAGTGCAGACTGCCGTCTCTAATGAAGCTCGGATGGGAGCATCTTTACTTCGTCTTCATTTTCATGATTGCTTTGTTAATGCAAGTCTTTTTCTCCTTAGCTTCTTTTATCTTTATTGTTTTTTTTCCCTCGTACTCTTTGTCTTTAACTCTTACTACGTAATTTTGTTTGTGTGTTTTGTTTGCATAGCACTAATATTAATATAATATTCAATTATTGAACTTAATATTAATGTTGGAGTGGTGTAACATTGCATTTGTTACATTTTCTAACGTATATTTCTTGATCTTACACTTATCTAGTGTCAATGATATTTTTAATAACCGTTATACAACGTTTTTCACTTTTACAAGACCATAGAAAAACTAGATATTTTTAATCTACTGAAAGGGAGA
Organism: Artocarpus hirsutus; assembly: GCA_946598075.1. NCBI lineage: Eukaryota > Viridiplantae > Streptophyta > Magnoliopsida > Rosales > Moraceae > Artocarpus > Artocarpus hirsutus. The sequence goes on from CAMOHE010051954.1 coordinate 6,806, forward strand.
TCAACTGGGATTTAGTTTTCTTAACATCCCAACTAGGTGTAGCCGGAATAGCAAATATATTGTAAGACAATATCTTGTCATGCAGTAGAATATATGAATATGGTGCTTTTCAATGCCGTCCATATTCTCTCTCACTATAGATACTATTGTTATTAGTTTAAAGTTAAATAGCTAGAAAGCGAAAATTGCACTAATCAAAACAAGGCGATCAATGATTGTCGGGGAGTGACTCCCTGAATATTCATTATATAGTTCCACAATTAAGGTTGAACTATTACTAATTTTCGTTGTTTTTTTTTTTTTTTTCTTTACGTGCTTCTTACACAAAATTATTGAATTCTCCAAAAAAAAAATTATTGATTGAGTTGGTATTAAAATTTTTGACTTATGGGCGAATCCGGTGTGCGTGCGTGAAAAACAAGACGCTGACCTTTTCAGAAAATGCCAAATGTTAGCAACTGGTGCTGATGGACGTCAATATCATAACCATACAAACATGTCCATGAGACCATTATATACTAATATATACTGTAATTTATACTAATTAAGGACGCGTCTGACTGTATGATATTTATTCGATATATATTTTTTTTAGTTGTGGTATTTAATATTAACTTTGTCTTAAAACATTTTTCCTTTCTGTTTCGGAAAACGATTGCCTACAAATAAAGAACACTTCTTTGAAAGAAAACACTACAGTAATTAATTTGACTAACAAAATTAAACATTAATAATTTGGCAACTAATATACGACAGGGGTGTGATGGTTCGATACTGTTGGACGACACGGCAAACTTCACAGGAGAGAAAAACGCAGGCCCAAATGCTAATTCAGTGAGGGGTTTTGATGTGGTCGACACCATCAAGAGCCAGTTGGAGAGCTCCTGCCCTGGCGTCGTCTCTTGTGCTGACATCTTGGCTGTTGCTGCCAGAGACTCAACAGTTCAGGTTGCTAAAACTATAACCTCATTTATTTCTTTCTTCATTATATGATTTTGATACAAAGATAAGATACATATGCAAAATCTCCTCGCGGAGCCAAAAATTCTTTTCAGTGGAAATCATTAAATAAGTAGATAGTTACAACCTTAACGAAAAAAGCTTATGAACAGCTTCGATACTATGCGCTATCATTAATAAAAAATGAGCCTTATTTGTGGGCCCTACTCTATAATACTTACCTTCTAATATTAATCGATAATGTTTAACACCGATGTCTTATAGCAATACTTTAATCTTGATAAAAGCATGTTGCCTCAATTCTTAAAGCGTGGGTCCCCTTATTAAGATAGGATTTATTCATTGGATTTTTAATAAAATAAGAATTACAGAGAATTTCATTGAATAAAGAGATGGTTATAATAATTTTATAGGAGCACAGCATGGCCCCACTTACTAATAATGAAGATTATATAAAGAGTAATCGTATTTAATTTAAGGTTATAACTCATTATTAACAAAATAGTAAAACACAATTTAAAAAGCATACTACATACTAGATTAGGATCTATAATTTTATAAATTGTAAAGTTTTAACCCATTAAGATAATAAGGATTTTTCTCATATGAAACGAGTCCTACCTAAAAAATTATGTAACAACGTTGACGGATCTCATGTTAAAAATATTTTGGACATTTCAAGGGAGGGTTCTAAGAAGTAATGGTATTATTTGTGATTTGACTTGTAATTTGGATTTACTGTTTTAGTTGGGTGGGCCCAGCTGGACGGTGCAATTAGGAAGAAGAGACTCGACCACTGCCAGTCAAAGTGCTGCTAGTTCCAACATCCCTGCTCCTACGCTGGATCTTAGCGGCCTCATTAGTGCTTTCTCAAACAAAGGTTTCACTACTAAAGAATTGGTTGCTCTCGCAGGTTTGTACATAAATCTAACATATTCCCCAAAGAAATTTCTACTCTTTAAAATGGCATGTCTTACTTACCCATCCTAACAAGTATATTTTGTTCCAAACTCAATTTTAGGTTCTTGATTTAACTTTTAAATAATGCTACACATCCCAATTCTTTAATACCTCTTACCACTAGTGGTCATGGTTTAGTAGTTAGGATGCCTTTGTTAGGCAACTCTTCTTCATCCATTTAAATTCGAATCCCGTTGCCTTCCATAAGACCCCGCTTTAGCTTTGGCTGTTGAAGCATTGGGTTGGTGAATACTGGTGGTAGGCCCTAAGTCGCCGAACTAGAAGAACTAGTATCAAGTCCTGGTTGCTCTTTCGGTGGCATCAGAATGGCTAAAAACCCTAGAGGAGATAGGGCAGAAGGGGGAGCACTAGTGCCCTTTTTTTCAAAAAAAAATCTTAACACCAACCGATAGGAAAGGCCTTACTCCTATTAGATAGTCTACTGATTAAAAGTGTAACATCAACAATTTTCTATTTCAGGTGCTCACACAATTGGGCAAGCAAAGTGTTCAAGCTTCCGTGCCAGACTATACAATGAAGCCAACATAGATGCCTCCTTTGCAACATCAACCAAATCAAAATGCCCAAGCTCTGGCAGTGATAGCACCCTTTCGCCACTCGATGTGACAAGCCCAACGACTTTTGACAACGCTTACTTCAAGAATTTACTGAGCCAAAAGGGGCTGCTTCACTCTGATCAACAGTTCTTCAACAACGGCACCACGGACTCTCAGGTTAGAGCTTACGCCAACAATCCGGCAAGCTTCAGAACCGACTTCGCCAATGCGATGATCAAGATGGGAAATCTTAGCCCTCTCACTGGGACAAGTGGACAGATTAGGACCAATTGTAGGAAGGTGAATTGATTACGTAAGAGATCTCTATTTTTGAGTATGGAGTGTACTAATTACGAGTTTGGTTTGAGTTATTCTGTGGTATTGTTAAGAGTAAAATTTAGTTTTCCTCTTTAAGCATTTAATTGGAGGAACAAGCTTTCGTCGTCGCTAAATTTAGGCTTTATTTGTGCTTTGTGTTGCAGTATTATGTAATCTGTCGCATTGTTTCCTATAATGGTCACTAGTCCAATTGTTCAGGTGCAACTCAAATTTCTTACGCATCTAAAAGGGAAAAAAAAATTAAAAGATCAAATTTTCTCTTGAAGGGAACCAAAAAAATAATAATAATACAGCATTTCTGTGTGATCTGAGCAAGAAACTTCTTTCCATAAAAATTTACGCTTACCGAAACTTACATAAACGTAATAGGAAAGCTAATAGGATCAGAAAGTAAAGACACAAAAAAAGATTGAGGATCAATGATTATCTTTTCAACATTTATTTTTTTTAAAAAAAAATTAAGGATAATGTTTACTTCTCTATTAAGTAGGGCAATAGAAAACAATCCTTCTTATAGAAGAGACAATTCAAAACTTCTGTAGTGTGATTAAACTTAGAAACAATAATATAATCAATGTAATTACTAAAATATTCTTTTATATGATTAAATCGTCATTAAATTATAACAAGTAAAATTTAAAAGGTATCCAAGTAAATGTAGGATTCATTTCATTTGACTATAACTTGGGAAAAAAAAAGAACATTTCTTATTGCAGATATTTTTTATTCCCTCTCACTTAAAAGAGTTATTTTTTAATCTTAGGAAAAAAGTTATTTTCTTCCTTCTCCCTATGGGACATTATTTTTTTTATCGGACTTCCAAAGATGCACGTATAAATTTTTTATTATGACAATTCTAGCCAAATGAAGGTTATTTCATCAATATGAGCAACGCTTGATGGAATAGCAAGTTTCCTATAGAGCAACCTACATGAAATGAATGAAATATATTTTAAAATTCAAAACAAAATTATTTAAATTTGAAAGATCAAAATAAAGGAAATAGATAAAATAACTATAATGTTTTTGTCTTAGCAATTAATACAATAGGTATTAGAAAAGAGAAATATAACTTCAAAAATTTGACATAGATAAAGTACATAAATACATGTATTAATTTTATTGGACGAGTGTATCATGTAAATAAAATGACATGACATATCTGATTTACTGAATGATCTCTCTAAAAGAAAAGAAATATAATCGAATTTTTTAAAAAATAGAGGGGATGAATTGAGTCTAATCTAATGTATCATGTATGAGCCAAGTAGATCCATATTTACAATATATTAAGTAGATCAAAAAGTTATCCATTCGATACGCAGATTAAAAGAAATCAGAATTTATTTCAAAGAACAATCTAAATCATAAAATAGTACTATGCTAAAACCCAAAATTAAACGTCACTTATCCATGTTAGTGGAGATGAAAGCATGCATCAAGATGCACTTGGTGCATTTTAAAAATGGAAAAATCTAAAAAGTATTCGCTTGGTTTCTTTAAAATACCACGAACTATTCTCCAAGTTGAAACCAATGAATAGTATCCTTGTGTTTTTGTAAAGATAAAAATAAATAACCTTTTGGTTGGTCCAATTTTTGAAACACCACAAAATATCCTCTGTAGTCTGTAGTATGTATTGAAATATTATTTTAATCATTAATTAAAAAGAAATTAAATAGCAAAGAAATTAAAAAAGAAAGAGAAAATTCTAAAACCTATTCCATCTTTTATATTAACTTGTTCATCTCCATCTTTCTTAAGTTGTTCTTAATATTGCCGATGATGGTTCGGACCACTCTGACCTATGACTATGGCATTGACTAGCTCAAAACCCACAAATAAAGCAAAAATTTGTTTTATTTATTTTTTAAACTTTAGAATTTATTTTGTTTAATTTAAAAAAATTAATGTTTAAGATAGTATTTAAATATAAACTATAAAGGTATTATTGACATTTAAAAAAATTGACAAATCATAGGGTTGGTATTTATTTAATTTTATTTTTTTTGCATTAGTGATATTTATAAAATTAATTTAAATATAGGGAATATTGTTGTGTTTCAAAGAAATTTTAAGGATATTTTTTCGATTTTCCCTACAAACTTTCCTAACATTATTTGTAAAGGAGAATATATAAAAGATTTATCTAAATCAATGTTCTAACATGTGTACTTTGGCTTCTAAACTGCTACCTGCCCTAGCCTTGATCTATGGCCTCAAAAACCAACTTGGAAATGCCTCAACCCTGACCCCAGCATTGGTTCTTGCCCCAGGCATCACTCTTGACCTCATCTAGTCCCTGGTCGATCTGACCCATGTCCTGATCTCGTAATATGATAAGTTAAAAGATTTCAAATATTTATTAATACTGTATTGTAAATTAATATTAATACATTACAGTCTAATACATAGACTTTTTTTCTTATTAGATATCACTTAACGTATTGTATTGATTTTGAACTTTATATTAAGTTAAACTACTGCATGAATATAGTCGAACTTCCTAATATGTAAAATAACGCAACACATAATATGTAGAATAACGCAACGCAGATTTCAAACATGTCTCAAAACCATACATTAATTTTGTATCATTGAATACATTAATTATTCAAACTTTTGTAGTAATGAGAAATCTAATCGATAGTTAATTACCAAAGTAAAACTATGAGAATGAGATAGAGAGAGAGAGAGAGAGAGAGAGAGAGAGAGAGATAGACGGGACATAATGGAAATTTCATTTCACCGGTTCCATCAGCTTGTCCAATGTTAAATAACCACGCATACTATTAAAGAACACTTGATCAAGTACTGGCTCGGTAATTTCCCAATTAATAAATGTACGAAACTCCAAAAGCTTTTGGTATAACTAATCTGATTTATTGTTCTTTGTCTGGAAATTCACTTGTCGACAATATTGACTGGGGAATGTTTAGGCTCGGGCCCCCATATCTTTCAAACATATGCTAGAAGAAGAATGGAAATGTCAATCGCTTGAGGCTTCCAAGATATATATATATATATATATATATAATAATCTGTGGGTTTCAAAGAATTAGTAGATTCAATTAAAGTACACTTTCAGTTGTCACTTTTTTGCCAATTCAAAAACGTTTTCTTTCTGTCTTTTTTCTTCTTCATTTTTTGTTTTTTTTAAGAGAGAGAAAGAGAACAAGAAAAGGACAATGCCCCGAAGATAAGAGTTTACGTGTGCATTCCAGGGGCCGCACAAACATCTACCAAATCTTTGTACCGCATGTTTTTAACGGGTGTAAGAATATAGTTAAAATTATTTTTATTATAGTATATAAAAATTTTATATTGTAATAATTTATTTTATTGATATTGTAACATTTGAAAGTTTTATACTATTTATATTAAGTTTATGGTAAAAACTACTATTCCAATTAGGTAAAGACTAAAGAGTATTCAACTTCGACATCGAATAAGAAGCAAGAAAAAAATTTTTAAATATTGAGCAAGAAAAATATTTTTATCACTTTTCTCATGAACTAACAGAAATTGCAATGCAATTGCCAGTATTCACCAACCAAGACTCATTATATTATTAATTTTAAGAGACCCTTATCATTATTTTGATCTCAAAGGCCGTGCTACTGACATATACGAAAGCAATTCTTTCAGATTTATTAGGAAAAAAAATGCACGCAAATAGTAATTTGATGAAAAATTGTCATTAATCACCCCAACAACTACATTATATTATCAACTTACAAGTTGTTAGCAACAACCACATATTCAGTTTATATAATTTGAACCACGTATTGAATTGTCACCAATTTCATGCCAATAGAGTTCCAAATATGTGCAGAAATCGCAGCAAGGTCAATCCAAAATTTAGCCAAAACAAAAAGGAAAAAAAAAAAACAAAATACTGAATTTACGTTAGTATAATACTAACAAATTTGATGCGGCACTAATAACATTAAATATTATATTGAAGCAAATTAATATTAATTAAATGATTATACCCACAATAGTATCATGTTTGATTGGTTTGGGATGCCATATTTGAGACGTTCGCTTATAATTTTAATACCACCCATTACCTAAAGGTAGCGTTTGAAAATAAAATTGAATATAATTGATTGGCATTGTCCTATCAACTAGTATTTCTGTTGAGTACAAACAAGTAATATATTACAGACACCATATACATATGCCCAGACTGGTTATGTTATTAACTTAACTAGGAAAAATTTTAAATTAGTACCATATGTTATATCGAAATATGTATTTGGTATCCTACATTTTAGAATATTTAAAATTGATACCTAGACCTTTAAGCAAATTTTTTTTAGTATCTTAAAGTCTTTTTTTAGATACAAAAAGATAAAATTACCCTTTTATATAGTTGATTAATATTTTTAATAATTAAAAAAACTCCCAAAAACAAAAAAAAGTTCTACTGTCCCTTTCTCATCCCCATCCTAAAAACTTATCTCGTCCCCATCCCCATTTTTTTTTCATTCCAGATCAATCAAATATTGGTCCAACAAGACCACCACAAAAAACATAACAGCAAACTTTCCAACCACTTTTTCGACATCTTCTTCTTCATCGTCTTCTTCTTCTAAAAAAAATACTAATCTGAAAAAAAAAAAGAAGAAAAAAAACCATTTTTGCAAGGGAAATGTTAAGCAATTCAAACATTTCCACATATCACTTTCCTGAAGTTTCTAAAAAATATATATGATGACCAATCGATCAACCAACAAATATCAAACTCTTATCTTAATCAAAATATAGGTTTAGCTATGAATTACACCACATTTGAACAAGAACAAAAAAGAGCAAACCCTAGATGAAATTACCAGCTCTAGAAATTGTGGCGAGAGCTCTAAAGGGGATTCCATGGCCGGACTTGCATTGGCTTTTGAAGGCATTGGAGAAGGCTAATGGAATGGATTTAGCAAGCCTGTGGAAGAAGCTTGCCATCTTCAATGGATACGAGGAACAAAAAGAAGAAGAAGAAGAAAATGGCTTTAAGCCCAGAGCCTAGTTGTGGTTCTTCCCCGAGGGGTCTTCATGTGGGCCTCCTTGGCTAAATTGCCGACGATGAGGGTCAATTCATCATCAAAGAAAACGACAATGAAGAACGTAGAATACGGTTTTCTGTGGTTGAGAGGAAGAGGATGAGCGAGAGCTTGAGAAGGAAATCACGCTTGAAGAGAGAGGCTAGGGCTTGCTTCGCGAGGAAGGGGAGGATGGTGTAGGCAACAATCCACTTCTCGCGACGAGAGCCATCGGACAAGAAGTCGTCAATAAGGCACAAGCGAAAATATGGAGAGATTGGTTCATCATGATTCTAGGTGTGACGCCCCCCTTCCGGACGTCACAGATAACGTTACATTCATTCATTAAAACTGAAGCAAACTATTGTAATTGATAACATGTATTTGAAATCATAGTTTGGAAAAGCATTCCCAGGATCTTTACATACATTTTTTTTTATATATA
>CAMOHE010051954.1:17421-51654 GCA_946598075.1 Artocarpus hirsutus
AACCGCTGGGTGGCTTAAACGATTGCTTGAGGCCCCATACTTTTAAGTGTTGATTAAGGCCTCAATTCTTGAAAGTTGGAATTACAATAACCTACTCTTTAGGCATTAATAGATTGATTCTTTAATAAAAATAAATAAGATAACTAACAAATCTTTTAATTATGCATTGAAACTTCTTTTGGAAATCTTAAACTTGACAACATAAATCAGCCAATAAAAGTAGAGCACTCTTTATCATCATCATCATCATCATCATCATCATACAACATAAATCAGCCAATAAAAGTAGAGCACTTTATCATCATCATCATCATCATCTAAAAATCACTCTTTAATTGTTTTGAATTAAAAACCAAAAAAAATAATGATACAAAGGTCTAATTAGCATACTTCAAATAATATTTTTGATAAACATACAATTGATTTATTTATTAAAAGAAATATAAAGAAACGGATTTAGAAAAAAATTTAGAAAAATCTTCTGTTTATTGTCTGCTAATAAATAAATATTTACTTCTATCTTATTTACACTTTGGGAAAAAAAAACAAATTTTTACTATTTGCCATGTAATTGAGGGTTTTCAATTTTTGCTGCATAATTTTTTATTTTTTTTCAATTTATTAACTTTAATAACAAATAAAATTTTTTCCTAAGACCTCAAAATACCTAGAGCTGGCCGTGTCTAGGTCTTTTCTCAAGCAAATAAATATAAGGGTCTCAATGATGCCCAAGTCCAAGAATAATTGACAAGCTTAATTCCCTCCATCTCTCCCTTCATTTATAAAAAGTTTAGCCAGTTATAAACCAAGAAATGGGTTTTAATCTCCAAGCCCATATGAATTTAAATATCCAACCGACAAACTAATAGCAATATAGCAATGAAATAACTTTAACGATTGGTCATTTTTATGCCGCAGCAGTATTTACATTAATGCTGTAGCAACAACAAGCTTCTCATCCAAACTCTCCCCTAACTTCTACCACCACTCATGGCCCCCCACGTTGCAGCTTATTTTAATACTAGCCCTTTTCAAGGAGTTGGTTAAAGGCCACAACTCTCACACTTAAATTACCTCGCCACTCATAAAGGTTACTAGATTACAATGGGTAATCTACTAGATGCGAGAGAGGGATTTGGTAGATTGATTAACATATTTTTTTAAGGGTTGATAAGACAATTGGTCTAATTACGTTTATTAAATTAAATATGACTTTAATTTATAAAAATTCTACAAATGTCTTATAATGATATTTTTAATATTATTTATATGTAATTATATAGTACAATATGTAATATCATTAAGATAATTACTATATCATTAAGAACATTTTTAAGATATTTTAAATATTGTATTAAATTTTAATTTCATAACAATAATTTGACATGTATTGTAATTTTTTCTTTTTTTAATCGCCAATGTGGGCCATCAAAACGGTCGGTAATCTACCACATGACTAAGAGGGATCGGACAGATTACCTTTCGTACTCTACTAGATTGTTGGTCAGCAATGTAGGCAGTCAAATCATTGGTAATCTATTAGATTACAAATGGCAATCTATCAGATGATGAAGAGGAATTTAGATTATTCTCACAATCTTTCATATTATTTTCAAAATTCATAAAACTAAAATTCAAAAAAAAATTCAAAGAATACATATAAATCCATATTACAGCAAAAAGAAGACAAAAAATTGCATATCGGAAACCTCAACAAAAGAACAAAAAACACACAAAAATTTCAAAAAGAAAATTACAACAAAAGCATAACAAAACCAAATTTTAAAAAATCCATACAAGATCTCTAAAGATCCGGATGATTTATCCAACTATCCACGCGTGCCTGAGAATGACATAAAAGAGAACATTATACGGCTGTTTGCAAACTGTTTTCGTCATTAAAAAAAATATTACAATGTAAAACTCTCTTATGTATTATAATATATTATAATAAAAATAGTTTTAACTAACGGTTTCTATCATTTTTCTAAACACTAAAAACCTTATTTATTTCCCAGTTCCTACCACTTTTTTAAACACTAAAAACCTTATTTATTTCTCTGATCGTCAACTACAACGTAAATCCAATCATAAATATTACAATAAAAAGTATTTGTTTAGATGTAGATTCAGGCTTGTGTACTTTTTTAAAATTATATATATTTTTCACAATTAAATGAGAACTTGATAAAAAGCCAGTTCTGAACATCTGGTCAAGCAAACACGATAAGCAAACCAGTGAAAAAAAAAAAAAGAAAAAAAAAAGACAAATAAACTGACTCTCACAAACGAATATACTCTCTAGGTGTCAATGTTATTTTGACAATATCGATATATGATGCCACGTACAAATTTTAGCATTTCAAAAAAATAATGATTAACACAAGTCAGGGATACCTATCATCAAGTAGGGAAATTAGAAAGGAAAATACAATAAAATCAAAGGAAGATGCTAATGAGTTGGAGCATTAACACCTTTGTTTAGTGCAGACTCAACGATCGTTATGAGAGCACAGCTACAACCTGTCGAAGGAGTCACACTCACGGGAGAAGATGAGGCCACCGGAGAGATCTGCTAGCTTGCTATCTTTGTCTTCATCAAACAAATCTTCAATGGCAGACGACTACGCGACTTCGATGGAGAAAGATCGTGATCTGCAATGGTGAGAAATAAGGAGGCAGGTGGGAGAGAGAGGAGGTAAAGAAGCGAGAGAGTGGGAGGCGGAGAGGAGAGAGAAGGCTGAAGAGGAGAGAAAAAAGGGCAGACATAATGAAAAAGAGTGGAGAAAGAGTGGAAAAATGACAAAGAGAGTTGGGTTTGTATGTGTTTTTTTTTTTTGGTTCTGGTAAAAAGAATTGGGCCCTTGGTGTTCACAATACGCAGCCTAAGCACCCAATCTCAACCTCTGGTATACCAATAGTAAACAATGCACAAGTAAGTTGGAGAAAGAATCAACCTATGTTGAAAGCGTAGAGAAACCTTGACTACACCATTACACCATAACCTAGGTGGTAGTTTGCATGCATTTTGGATTTGTAAAGATAAATTTGTCATTTAAAATGGTTGGTCAAAGAGCAAAAGGGCAATTTTGTAAACATAAAAACAAAGGGCCAATTCTAATGTCACCCTAATTTTGAGGAACAATCCATGTAAATTTCACCTAGAATTTTGCTAATCATCTATCTTTTGAGTTAGTATATTGCACTACATATTTGAGGAAAAAATGACGCCTATTATCCTAATTGAAAATTTGCAACAAATAGGAATTTTGTGTAAATGATTTTAACAAAAATAAGGTTAGAATATATGATAAGCAAACAAAAGTTTGAGATTGTCGTTCTAAACCTTTAAGATCATACATATAATTGATAGATCATACAATAGACATGAATCTTTAGGCAATGTTCTAAACATAAAAGATTCATAGTCGAGGGAATTTTTATGTTGTCTACATCTCTAATGGGAGATAACTTGTCTTAGTTGTGAATCTAAAGAATTGAAGCGTATACAATTTAACCATTCGGATACATTTTGTAACCGAATGGTATACAATTTGTATTGGATACAAATAGTAAGTATTCCAATAGTGAGAAAATACAACATAAGATAAACACAACTGGGAAGGTAAAATGAAATTTATCCGTAAGTTGATTATAGATATCTTATGGGATGTTGCGCATATGATATATCATGGAAAAAAAACTTATTGAAGTTTTGTACTTTATATATAGTTCAGAAGTGTAGTTCTAAACTTTTAGTGGGATAGTTTTAGAGTTAATGACTATAAAATGAAAGTGTTGGGGACATGTCATTTTATAATTATAGGAACTTGATCTATATATATCTATTAGGTCCCTTTTGCTGGCTTATATATTTTCCTATAACGATACAACATGTTTTTCAACAAATTGGTAACTTATGTTAATTCTATAGTCGGTTCAAATTTGGTTTATTGGATTGTGATAATTCATGTTACTTTATTGATTAAATTAATTTCGTGAATTAATTCAAAATAAACGTGTTAAATTATTTGTATCTATTTTATTTAATGTGGATTTATCTATATATGATTGTTTTAATCTAGTAACTCCTGTATTAGATTATTTGAATTAAAATTGAGACACTGTGAAAGGTTCTCGTGGAATAAAATATAGCAATTTCTAAAACTGGGCTAGACTGACATGCTAGTGAATGAGTCCAACTAGTCGGTTTGAGACGGGCTTGTGCATTTTTTATGTAGATTTTAGCGCAGTTACAAATTTAGAAGGCCTATCTAAGTAAAATTGACACCCTACCAATCATTATAATAAGCTAATTTGTTCCCATTATTAATTAGATCACTAGAGAAATTTAAAAAATGTATTTTAGATAGAGAAACTCTAAAACTCGTATTGAATTATTGTTTAACATCAAGTACTATAATTCTTGGTTTTCTCTAATGGTTGGAAGGAAACATTCTTTTTCAAAGAAGAATCGAACGATGTATACCCACTTGCATTTCGGTTGTAGAAAAGAGAATAGAAATAAAGACTAAATGGTTGAGGCTCTTTCGAACGCAATTCTTGTGTAGCAATTATGCCGAATATATTTCTGTCAAAAGTGTAATTACCAATTCACTAAGATACAAAGATTTTTTATTAATTTATGATGTATAGTATGTCTAACTTGTTTTTATAGAAAAAGCTTTTATTAAAAATTTTTAAAATTCTGTTGCATAGTCGTTTTCCAATAGCAAACAAAAAGAAAATCTATGCAATCAATATATGCACTAAACTTCATGGAGTGCAATACATCAACCAAATAAGCATGCAACACATCAGCAAAAGAAGAACAAAGCTGTCTAATGCCATCTAAATACTTATGACACTATGATTAAGTCATATATATAGAGGAATAATCTTAAGTCAGGCACCCAAACCGATCCGCGTTTAAAGACACATTTTGGACGACACAACATATACTTCCGACCTTTTTAGAAATTACAAAGGTATTTTTTTTAATTTAAAAAACTTGTTTCAATTTTATCTCTTACAGATATTTTTAGACCTAAAAAACATGCAGATAAGACACCTTATCATTATTAGACCAAATTTATTTATGAAATATATTTATCTTCTTGAAAAAAATTAAAAATATTTTAACTTTTGAAAAACGATAAATTTCAATATACTTTTTTTTTAAATCTAATGCTTTGTTTTAGGATTTTTAAATTTAATTTAATATTATAGGATTGTTATGTTTTTATCACTTTGAATTGACTGTATATTTATTAATAGACCTCAGAAACTCTATTTTCAGTGAACTTTTCTTTGTCTTCCACCTAGTACTCTTGAGTTTTGCCCCTTTTTTTGAAAACCTGTGTATAGAAGGGCTGGAAAGAGATCATCCAAGGAGATTCACTAGTGACCACACACTTGTTGATTCAAAACAAGGAGAAAAACAATGAAGATCTGAAAGCCTTGGAACTTTGTATCATCCACAGTTGCTTTGTACGTCCAAATGATTTGTGTTTGATTTAATTATTATATATGCATCATAAGATCAATCCTTGTGTTTTAAGAAAAATTTAAAAATCCAATACACTGGTTTTTACATTATCTAGTGAAATTTTACCAAAAAAACCAACACCAAAAACAACAGTTATGGACTTTGACTCTATCTTGTCCCCCAATCTCAATCATATCCTAACCTTAGCCCTTACCTGCACTGACCCCGAGCCATGCATCCATTTATTTAGAATGAGGCCATACATCGTTAATTAGTCTTTAAAAAGTTTTCACAAATAATTGTTTGAAAAAATTATTTAGAATGAGACCTATTTTAGTTGTTGATATTTAGTATTTTCATTCATTTTATTTAAGAGAGTGACAAACTTTGCCATTTTTTTTTTAAGTTTAGAGACTAAATTTAGTAAAATTGTTCTATGTTTAATATTTTCCCTAGAAACTAAATTTGACATATTTATTAGTTGACAAAATAAATTTGATATAACTTTTAGGGTAATTGATATTGTTGGTTCCTTAACTCTAAGCACAGTAACAATTTAGTTTCTAATTTTTTTAATTTTGACAAATTAATTCTTGAACTTTATTTTTTGTCCCTTTTAGCCCCTAACTATTAAGTTAACAAAAAATTTCTGAAATTTAACATAGATAACACATTCTTATAGCATAAAAATAGAAAAAGGTCACATAATAGTTATAATAAGTGTAAAATGTGATGGTGTCTAATGGATTGTAACATTTGTGAATAGAATATTTTGAATATAATGTAAATTTTTTTTTATAAATTTCAAGTTATTATATGAAGGGCATTATGGTTATCTTTGTTAGATTACAAAAATCATTGTCAATCATATATTCAAGGACCAAAACTGTTAAAAAAAAATATTCAAGGACTCATCTATAAAAATTAAAAGGTTAAGGACTAAATTACCACTATATTAAGACTTCAAGGATTACAATATCTATTCATGAACTATTTTTAGGGAAAGAAGAAGGTTTAAGAACCAACAATTTTTTAAAAGGGAAAAATACCCAAAACCTCTTGTATTTTGCTTAAATATCACTCTTGCTTATCTTATTATACAATTGCCCAAAACACCCCTTATGTTTAAAATCATATTCAAAATACCCCTTGAAGCAATCAAAATTTTTAAAAAACCAAGATTATCCTACCTAACTTTTAGAAAATACAATTTAAAATATTATTCAACCAAAATAGTAAATAAAATTAATCTTAAAAAGTTAAAAACTCTAAAATTAACTATTTGAACACTTCAAATTGTCTTTTGGTTAATTAAAATAAGATTTAATATAAATTGGAAGGGGCAATGTTAAAATTTTAAGAAATTTTATTGAAATATTTAGTTGAAAACTTTAAATTTTTTTTGGTTAACTTTTAAGTTAAGTCATACTTAAAAGAAGATTTAATATAAATTGGAAAGAGTAATGTTGAAATTCTAAAGAATTTAATTGTTTTAGGGATTATTTTTAGTATGATTAGGTTGTTTGATAAATGTGTTTAATAGTTAATAATATAAAGCTCTTAGATGCTACAATGTAGACCAAAAGTAAGCTATAGTATAAAGTTCTCATATGTTGTAGTATTTGAGTTTAAACTTATGAGCTTAAATTATATAAAGCTCTTACATGTTATAGTGTAAATCAAAGGTATGTTATTGTGTAAAGCTTTTATATATTATAGTGTTTGAGCTCAAACTAAAGTTTGAACTCATTTGTCAAAAGAAGAATGAGGGAAATGTCAGGTGTTTCAAACTTTTTGCAATAAATATCAGGTTTTAAAAATATTTGTAATAAATGTCAAATCTACAATGTAAATAACTTATTTACTATGTAAATAAGAAATATTTATATTATAAACAAGAAAATAAATATATTATTACACCATGAATCCATTTATTATGTAAATAAAACTTATTCATACTATAAACAAAGGGATATACAAATTATTTACATCATAAATTTAATATTTATAAATTTTTTTTTTTAAATTTAACATTTACTGTAATTAGTTTTAGAAAAGTGACGTTTCATACTATTTCTGTTAGTGGTGGGGTCTCAAATAGCTTAAAGGCTTCGTTTGAGAAGCTTATTAAAAAAACTAGCGAGAGTTTATATAGTATAAAATTTTTATATATTATAATAAAAAACAAAAATTTACTGGATAGAAAGCACTCATATGCTACAAAGTCAAAGTGTTTGGGTATTTATATAGTCCATAATGAGAGAGAAAAGTAGGGGCCGTTTGATATTATTTTTAAAATAGGTTAAATATTTTTATTTAAAAAAAAAAATTTAAAAATTATGGTGAGAATGTTTTTAAAATTTTTATCTCGAAAAATATGTGAAAATATTTTCAAAACTTTTAATAATAACACCAAACAAGGCCGTAGTATTTGTGTATTTTTTTTTTGTTCTTTTTTAACACGCTAAAAAGCCCGGTTGTAGGACATGTCAACAGTCAAAACTCGTTTCTGTTGGCTATGAGGAAGTTCAAAACCCCACGGTCGGTTGGTACGGAAATTGGGAGAGAGTAGCCCACTGGAACAGAAATACAGACAAAATAAACCATGGAAGAAGAAGAAGAAGAGAAAAGAAATCCCCAAGCTCCAACCACTTTATATATACCTTACCAAAATGGTTACTGCGTGGTTCGTTTCCAAATTTAAAAGTGAAGGATCAAATAAAGTGGAAGACGATCAATCATGTATTGGAAATGCATGGCATCTAATTTTACAAGAAGATGCATTTCGAGCTCAGCCAGAGCCAGTGCTTGGTGGGACCACGTTAGTCCTGCTTCTAAGGACCCCATTATTGGAGTCACTGAGGCCTTTCTTGCAGACCCAAATCCCAACAAGATCAATCTTGGAGTGGTAATTTCAAATGGGGTTTTCTTATTTTATATTTTATTTTCTGTGGTAACGAAATTTTTGGTTTGTGGAATTTATGACTGATGCTTGAATTTTGGGTTGAAACTGTACATAGGGGGCTTATAGGGATGATGAGGGGAAACCTGTAGTTCTTCAGTGTGTTCGAGATGCTGAGGCCAAGATTGCGGGTTCTGAGTTCTTGTGAGTTTCTTTAATTTGTTGTTTTGGGGCTTGTATCGCAATGTTGTATGATGCTAATTTTGATTATTGTTTGATTGGGAAAAAGAACCCATTTCTCCAAGAAATCTGGTTCTTTCGTACTGTTGTTCAGTCGTAGTTCTGAGTAGATGTTGACTTGTTTCCATAATAAAACTTTACCTTTTTACAAATGTTTTTGCTTTCGTCTATTTTTACTCGTTTCAGCGTTTTAGTCTTGTCAAATGGGGCTGGAATCTAACGACAGATTACCCAGATGCTACATTATTCTAGTCATAAAAAAAAAAAAATCAAATCTATGTTTAGCATCCACTGTCTAGAAACAACAAACTTCTGTGGTTTTCAGTCTGTATTTTTAAGAAACTTTCGTATTCTAGCTCCTTTCACATGAAGTGAGACTTGATTTTTGTTTAAAATTATAAACGAGATTAAAACTTATTGACAGCCTTTTGTTTTATCATTTTGTCACCTGTAAAGTAACTCAAAGTTGTTGGCATATTTTGCTGACTGCCTTCAAAACTCCTGGGATTGTATTTCTCATCTTATCTTATTGCTTTTTCTGACCTTTTTGTAAGTTGCCTGTTAATTTGGACATAATTGACCGAGAGGGATTGGTAGGGAATCGATTTCTGCGGTGATTAATTCAAAATTGGTTGAAGAAAGCCTAAAATTGGTGTATGGAAAAGACTCCAATGTTATTTCAGAGGGTAGATACGCTGGAGTTCAGGCTCTCTCTGGTACTGGGGCATGCCGTCTCTTCGCTGAGTTCCAAAAGCGTTTGTATCCCGAATCACGAATTTATTTACCTGATCCAACTTGGTCCAAGTAAGTGTGTAATAGGTCCCTAAATACTTCAATTACTATATATGGTTTGTATTAACCTTTTAATCATGCCATTAATGTACGGTTTCCTTTTTCCTATTCACTATGGAACAATTATGTGCGTTGCATAGTCACCACAACATCTGGAGAGATGCCCACGTTCCTTGGAGAACCTTCCACTACTATAATCCCACTACAAAAGGCTTGAACTTTGCAGCACTCATGGATGATATCAAGGTGAGCTAGAACTTAGCTAAATTCTCTAAGCTTAATAGATAGTTTATCTTTAACTAGTGCCTAATCTCACTCAATCAGATTGAAGAGTCTTATCTTTCAGTCTATAACACAACAAATTATACAGGATGACGTTCCTGTCTGAATTCTTATTGAACATTTCTTTCCCCCTATAGTTGTATCTTAAATTATGATGAAATTGAAAAGTCATCCCCTAAAATATCAGAAATCTTGACACTTCGAGCTCAATTTTTGGAGTACTTTACTTGAAGCACGAGATGGTGCACGATACATATGTTGTACAGAAGATCTTATAAACATGTAAGAAAGAGAACAAGGGTCTTGACATTCCTTGTTTGTTTTGTTGTGGCTGATTGTGCAGAATGCTCCAGACAGTTCTTTTTTCTTACTCCATCCTTGCGCTCATAATCCAACTGGTGTTGACCCTACTGAGGAACAATGGAGAGAAATCTCATATCAGTTCAAGGTACTGATTTTAAATGTGTTATGTTTCTGCTTTTTTTTTTTTTTTTTTTTTCATTTCTCTGAAATTTGTTCCAAATCTGATCACATCAATTACTTGCAGGTAAAAAATCATTTCCCCTTCTTTGATATGGCTTATCAAGGTTTTGCAAGTGGGGATCTCGACATTGATGCTAAATCCATCCGGATATTTCTTGAAGATGGCCATTTAATTGGTTGTGCTCAGTCCTTTGCGAAGAATATGGGATTATACGGACATCGAGTTGGTTGTCTCAGGTAAGTAAAACATTCTTGAACTTTGTCTATATTGTTATTATTCTGTGCTCTTTTATTATTACATTTCTCCAGTAAAAATCTGCCATGGGAAAAGTTGCTGGAGTAAAGTGTAACGGTATGGTCAACACACATTAATTACAAATAGTTAGACCTCAAAGAAGGGCATACCACTTAAGTCTTCCCTAAACTGTCATTGGGTTGGTCAAGTAAGAATATTAGTCAGCAATAATCTTCTAAGTACCTTTCTCTGTTCCCCAGTTGATCTGCCATTTTTTTGGATGCTAGTTGCTGTTCAGCTTTTCTTATGCTAAAACATTTTTACAGTGTTCTGTGTTCCAATCAAAAGCAAGCAATTGCAGTCAAAAGCCAACTACAACAGATTGCAAGGGCAATGTACGGCAGTCCTCCCGTTCACGGCCTATTATTGGTTTCCACAATCTTGAGCGATTTGGATATTAAATCACTTTGGCTTAGAGAGGTGAAGGTAATAACTTAAAATTTTTCAGCTAAAACTGACACATATTTAACTAAATTCTGTTGATTTTTAAAATTTCCATTTGATGTTTCTCCATGTTTTCAGGTCATGGCAAATCGCATTAAAAATATCCGTTCTGCTCTACGTCATAGTCTTGAGAATTTGGGTTCTCCTCTCAACTGGGAACACATCACCAACCAGGTTTGTGAACAATCACATAAAGAGTATTATTCTTTGGCTTCAAGACTACGAAATTTCTAATCTTAAAAATCTTTAACTGCAGGTCGGAATGTTCTGCTTCTCCGGATTAACCGCAGATCAAGTTAATCGGCTAGCTAGAGAATTCCACATATACATGACTCATGACGGTCGCATTAGGTAAGCATTATATTAGAAACATGTTTAAACTACTATTAGAACATCTCCAATACAGTGCTAAATTGGTGTGTCAATGCTAAAGTTTAGCATTGGAACAGGAAAATCACTTCAAATATAATGCTATGCTTAGTGCTAATTTCAGCAAATGATGTACTTAGTGGCAAATTTTGCACCAAGATTGCATATGGCAAATTGTGGCATTTGATTGCTATTAGGTGATGTGTTTACTTTTTCATAAAATCATTGTCATTTTCAAATTATTTTAGTATTAAAAATTTACTTGTACAATTTTTATTTTGAAATGACTTGTGCAACCTTTTTTTTTTTTTTTTTTTTGAGA
Organism: Artocarpus hirsutus; assembly: GCA_946598075.1. Lineage (NCBI taxonomy): Eukaryota > Viridiplantae > Streptophyta > Magnoliopsida > Rosales > Moraceae > Artocarpus > Artocarpus hirsutus. The sequence goes on from CAMOHE010051954.1 coordinate 29,039, forward strand.
AAACTTGTCCAACTTTCAACTTTCAAAACTCAATGATTATGAAAAAAAAGTACATAAACATTTGAAATAGCATTATGTATTAGAACATAGATGAAAATAACACACAAATATGCTAATTTCATACCTTTTGGTGCAAAATATAGCATTAATATTAGTATTTACATTGGAGATTATCTTGGATCGTTGTAGTAACAATGAGTGATAAATGCTATCCTAATTGTAACCATATGGTTATGATGGCAGCCTGGCAGGTGTGACCTCCGGCAATGTGGGTTACTTGGCGAATGCTATACATCAAGTCTCAAGTTGTCATCGAGAAAGCTTCAAGTTCTGTAACGTGAGTATTTGATAGCCCATTTGTATCTATCGTCTTATGCTTAAATCTAAACATACTAACCATTAAATGCTACTTTGCATGGCTTCACTTTCTCTAAAAATTGAATGAACGAGGCCATGATATGTATAGTTATACCAGGGGCATGGTTGCCGAACCGTAACGAGTTTGGGAAGAAAGTAACAGAATAAGAATGGGGAAATTGATATCATTTTTAGTTATTTGTTTTCCTTTTCTTTGAAAATAAAATGTCCTTGCACATCGTTTAGTAAGTATTGGTTTACGTAATATTTGAACTCATTAAGGGTATGCAAGTAAATTTTGGTATTTATTCTAATTGATATTTTTTTCCCCTCTCACTTTTGTAGGAGGCTCTCTAAACTACCATTCTTAATTTTGTAAGTAAACACACTATAAAATATATTTGTCCATATCTCCCGCTTAGAGTAAAAGCTCCTTATAGCTCTAGATGTAAGATTCAGAAGTTGAGGCTATTCCCTAGAGAATAGTTTAGCTTTGAAGAAATTTAACGAATGCCCCTCTCTCACTGGGCAGAGGAGGGGGAAAAAAATCTCCTAAGAGTTCATACCATTGAGAGAAACGATAATAAATCATAGTTTTTTTTTTTTTTTTTTTTTGAAAAAACCATAGTTTGTTGTCGTTTCTCTTAATCATGTGAACTCTCGAGGACATTTGGTTCATGAAATGAATGTTCACTGCTTTACAATGTTTAATTGGTTACATTAATCTTTGGTTTGTTATTCTGCATAACGATTAGTCCGTCAATCGAGTAGAAGGATGACGAAGTAAAGCGGCGGCATCCTACCTTCCAAAAACTTACAAACATAAAATGAAGGAAGTTGTCAAAACGTAAAATCATCTATACATCTAAAAGTTTGTACTCGGAAGGTTAAACTTAACGTGTAAAACAAGGGCAATTTTGTCAAAAAAAATAGTATTGATCTGATTCTCTTTGAAAGGTTGATCAATGTCTTCAAAATAGACGAAAATGATTTTGTTTTGAAAAATAAAAATTTTTAGGATTTATACTGAGAGTGTTTTTGAAATTTTTGCCTCAAGAACGTGTAAAAACATTTCTAAAAACTCTCAAAACAATATCAAACGGGGCCATAATAATTCGTAAACTCTGCTAGTGGTTTTTGAGTTCCAACCAATCAATTTCATTCAATTACAATAATTATTTACGTGTCTAATTTCATTTCGCAATAGTTCATTCACTTAACATGAATAAAAAACTAAGTAGTGAGGGTATTTTGTTTTCTCAACTATGTGTCGCCTAAAAAATGAAAAATGCTAATTTGGTGAGAACACATGACAGGGCAATGAAAGAAATACCGTCCCAACTTATGGTTTTGTTTCCCCCAAATTAGAATAGACCAGGAATTTGCTTAACTTATATCCATTATTTATAGCTAAAATTACACTATCTACCTGAATCATTTATAAATTACGATGATAATGCCTTGACCAAACAAAACTATACTGACACCCCCTTGACCCAAACTTGATAAGAACAACACCCCCTCTGTCAGTCAAAACTAAAAAGAAAAGAAAAGAAAAGAAAAGAAAATTTCCTTTTAGGGGTTTGAAAATCAAAAGTCCTTAAACCGGTATAAAACAATTAAACAAATAACGTGTTTAGTCCTTAAACAACACATTAATTTACCTAAATTCTTATTAAATAGTTTTTTTTTGTATGTTTTCTTTAATTTTTTTCATTAGATTTTTTAATTGCATAAATGAAGGATTTCAATTTCTACAGGCCTCCGCTAATTTCCTCCTCTATCAAACCCTTCAATTTATTTTTATTATTTTTTTTGTTTCCTTTGAAATTATCAACCCCACACTAAGGGGGAGTCACGAATCGGGCGCATGCATTTGAGAGACAGGGATTAGGCAGCCCATTTTCTTACACAGGCATTTTTATACTAAGATCAGCGATGTCAAAACCGGTCAGTACTAGTAGGCCAATACGAGCACTGCATGTTAAAAAGCAAGCAAAGCACAATTATTAAATGGGTTTAGCTCATCGTGCTTATTAAACGGGTTGGGCTTGATGCAACTTTTGGACACGAAGCACATTAATGGCATTACACGGTAGAGGCCCGGCACAAGTACGAGCACGAGCATGTTAAAAGCACAATTATAACATGCAATTTAAACCTAATTTTACTAATATATTTGGTATTTTTATAAATATTCTTTTATAAAAAAAAGTTCTAAATATCTAATAGATTCGATTAAAAAAGAAAAAAATCAAATAGATTCTTTGCTGTTGGTAAATTGTCACTTGCTAATATATACTTGCATTCTTTGATTTATATGAAAAACTAAATAATGAAAACTACATCGTACAAGATTATACAATGTTGTTGTCCTCAAAAAAAGATTTTACATAAAAACGGAACGATTTATGCATTAATAGGGGTGGAGAAGATGTTTGAGTCTTTAAAATTAGAGTGAATTAATTCTCAATAATGCACTTTGTTTTGTTAAAATTTAATGTTTTCATTTTTTGTTTGTTTGGTCAAGGCATGACAAAGATGTATTAAGAGCTAGAAAGAACGACAAAAAGCACGACACCGATACGGGCACTAGCACAACCCAAGCAGGTTATGGGCATGGCCCACTAGTAAATGGGTCATAGGCTAAGCTTGACGCCACAAAAATTGAAGGAGAATTTTCATAAATACTATCTTTTAAGATTTACTTTTTATAAATGTAATACATGTTTATTTGTAGCATAATTTAACATGTAATATGAATAATAGTGTAACAAAAACTTTTCTAAGCATGGTATAAATAAATACAACTTTTAAAAATATGGCATAGCATGTAATTCTCTCAAAATTAAAAAAGTTGGGCCTAGCATGACATGATAAATAAATGGGTTAGCTCAGACACGACATGAGGTACATTTAAACCTAAACCGAATGTGTCGGGCTCGGCTGGCCCATGTAACATCTGTAACTATGATACAATAGATATGGAGGCTTTGTCCAGTCGAGGACCCTGTAGGACCCTATAGGAAAATTGCTCATGTAGGAACTTGTAGAGAAAAGAAAAGAATTGAGTAGTGGTAATAAATTGAGAGAGAGATATGAGAAAGAGGAGATCAAGAGGGAGAATAATATGGAAACTCTATTCAACAATCGGCAATTAAGTTGTCTGAATGGCTTGTAACAATGAATCCAATTTATAGGATAGGCTAGTTACACAATTAAAATGAAAAATTAAACATATGAAAGTGAATGAATAAATGAGGAAACTTTTCAAAATCAAAATACAGAAAACAGAAAAATCAATCCTAATTTATTTTCTACATTCGCACGTAAAATAGGTTTGTAAACTCGATTTGTGATACATATCAATAACTAAAAGAAGAAATAATTACCTAGGTAAATAGTGAAACTTGTCTCATAATTCATATTATTCTTAAAATAAATTCACACTATAAATGAATTAGATTGTTTTTTAAATTCTTCCTTATAAACAATTTATAAGCAAACACTAAAAAAAATCAATCACCGATCTCAAATTATTATTATTTTTTGGTAGGAACTGATCTCAAGTTATTTATTGTTTCATTCTTTTGCGTATATTGCGCTCTTCTATTGCATTCCACTATTAATTAGGATCATTTCATCTATCACGTTTTCATATCATTAGATCTAGTCAAAATCGCTTTTTTGTTTTTGTAAATTTGACTAGATTATTTTTTTCAGGCTAGACCTTTCTAAAACTGTCCACAAACTCTCTTAATTACAAAACTGTTTACTATGTTACTTGTAAAGGCTATTATAGTCTTAAATTGCAACGAAAAATAATAAACCTCTAATAATTTCCTCTTTTAAACGTTATTAATGAGGGAAAAAAAACCGGATGCTTCATAATGAACAAAGAATTGTTTTGAATAGACAAAAAAAAAAAAAGGAAAAAATGGGAACAAGCAATTAATTCGAGAATTTATTATTTTTTTTGTTAGTAAAAAATGCTTCATTCAACACGTCAATTAGGATTGAAACTAATTATAGATTAAGAATATAATAAGTTTATATTATATAATCATATTCTTGTATAAAGACAAATTTTTATGTTAATTAATATAATTATAATCTTTTTTCATTATATAAATTTGTAATCATTATGCTCCTATTTGTTGATTATAAAGTTTCAATTTATATATATATATATATATATTTATGTATGGATGTATATATATTTTATTCTTCAGTCTCATTTATATTGATGAAAAAATTTACAACCATATTTCATTATGATAATGAATGAATATATAATTTTATTTCATTAACATAAAGATGTAATCATTATACTCTTGCTTATTGATATGTATGTATATAGTTTCTTTGTCCAACATTGATTATGCATATCTTTAAGATGATTAATTAACTTATGATTTTATTTCATTATCATAATTAACGTAATTATAAACACTGAGAGTCAAAAATACGGAATGTTGTCATCAAATTTCAATGTGTTGCAACGTGAATAAGTGAGAGAAATTAGGGAAAAAAATAGCACAACGTTAAATGATTTATTGAAAGTAAATAGCCCACATTAATTCACATAATTCGGGTATAAAAAGTTGCATTAAATCAACTTGCAAACCATATCTATACTCTTAATAAAAGAGTGAGCAAATCACCAAGTTACTGACACATGGCACAAAGTTTTGTATTGTTTTCTCTCTCTCTTTTTTTTTTTTCCTCTATTCTAGAGTCTCCTAACTTTTTTCTCTCCTTTTTTCACATTTGTTTTTGCTTTTGTTCCACTTTTTTTTTTTCTTCCCTCTTTTGTTTAATCCTTCCTACTTTTTCATTTGTATGTCGGTACTTCCCCAACCCATCTTTTTTTTTTCAAGTATCCTACCAGTCTTTTTGTTTTTCTTTTTCCTTTGCTTCTAATATCTTATGTATTTTTAGATCCACTTTATTAGATTTACATATTCTTTTGTGCCCTTTAAAATGTTATTTTATCATTTGTGACTTCCCAAGTTTTATTCTTTTACCTTTTTATTTGTGCAACTCCTTTTTCTTAATCTACTCTTAATAAAATAGCTTTTCTCATTTGTGGGATTACCTAAATTATGTTTTTGCAGTATTCTTTTGTATCTTTTAAAATGTTATTTTTTCATTTGTGAAGCTTCATTCTTACTCCTTTTTATTTACACAACTTCTTTATCTTTACCTATTCTTATTAAAATAACTTTTCTCGCACGTGGGATTATCTAAATTATATTTTTGCAGTAAATTTTTTTTCCTAACTATAATTCACATAAATATTTTTCCCTAAATGTTAATAAGATGCGTTCCTGTCTAAATATTTTTGTCATGCAACCTCCTTTAATACTTTTCTTTAATAAATACCCATAAATAAATTAATATTTAATCTTCCTGCTAAAAAAAAGTTATTTTTGAAATGTTTTCTACTAAACCTTTCTTTAAATAAACAAACTTTTTGAATAAATTTTAAAATTGTTATAAAAATGCAAAAAAAATACATGCGTAGAGCGCATGCCAAACACTAGTTACTATAAATATGGTTATAAAGAAAAAAACCTAAAATTAAACATTGGCGCATAATAAGTATTTTAAATTACCAAGGTCTAAAAAATAGAGAGTATTATACTATTGACCTTGTAAATTGACACCTTGTATGATTACTTCGTCAGAATACCATTGGACATATCCGTAAAAGCTTGAGAGATGTGCCATACGAAGGGGCCCAATGACTCAGGAGCACATGCTGTGTTAGCAGTAGCACTTCACCCTGTAGGGCTGCCGACAGCTTGTGAGTCCTTTTTTTTTGGCTTAAAGATTTGATCATGAGCAACGACAACAACTTGGATCTGACTGTCTGATTGTGAAAAGTTTCTCTTTATTTATTTATTTATCTATTTACTTTTCTTTTGTATGTGTTTTATCTTTGGTTAACTTTCTCTAGCTCCCCCATCTTTAAGACTCAGAAAAGAAAGCAAAAATATGAAAATTTTGGTTTATGGGTCTTCTTCTTGTCTGCTCGGTGATTCAGTTTAATTTCTTGGTAGGTTTCAGAATTCAGAGATAGAAAATGTGAAACAGCTCAGACTTTGGACCCAACATGGGGTGACTCCACTTGCCTTGTGCTTTTAATAATTCAAGGAATGCAAAGGAATGTCCCAATACATTAATGGCTTTTTATGTCCCACTTTCTGTTAAATTTAATAAATATACTTCAACCCTTGAGGCCTTCTTTTTTTTTTTTCATTTTCCCAAATTTTGTTTTTTCCTTTTATATTTGTCTCCACTACAGCCCTCATGTGACATGCATTTATTATTTGAGTTTTACTTTAATTGTAAGAAAAAAATTATGTCTGTCTCAATCGTATTCTCAACCTAATTCTACTCCAATGTCTCGGTTTGCTAACAACTTTTTGAATCTTATTATTTAGAAATTTACTAGCTTGGAATAATAGATTACGAGCCTTTAATACTAATTAAAAGTTAAAAATTTTAATCTACGGAGAGTCAAATCAAGTTGAGAAGGCTGAGCTGATTTAGCTACCTCAAAAATAGATGTTGCATCTCTTGGTTGGTCCATGAAAAAGGATGTGTGAATAATTTGAAACTTGCGTATCATTTTGACTAATTAATTAAGACAAACTTAATATTTTCCTGATCAAAATAAATGACAAACTTCAACAATGTAAATGATTGGGACAAGTAGACAACAATTCCCATTTTTTTTTTAAAGAAAGGGCAGCTCAACCACAATGATAGAAACCAATATCCATCCTTCCTTCTTGCATTAAAAACACAGCAAGAATAAGGAGAGACAAAGATCTAACCAACAATAACTGTTCTTAAAAAAAAAATGAAGCACATGTTATAGATATGTTGTTTGACAGTCTCGTTTGAAGCCGCAATTTACTGTTTAAACTATTATTTTAACAATGTTTTACTAACATATTACAATATTTTTAGCTCTAATTCTTAATTTTAACTCATTTCTAAATCATACTTTCCAAATGACTCAAACATGTGTTGTTGGATAAAGAATTAATAAAGATGAGGATAAACATCTTCCTAGAAGATTGAAAAATAAAGATGGCAGCATCTTCCAACAATAACTTAACTGCCAAATGTACAGCATCATTCAAAAGTTGGGAATTACAAATTAACAAAAAGAAATCATTAACTAGCCAAAACAATCACCTTTCAACAACCTGGATCGGTTGCAGGCTTTAAATCCACGAAAAGTATAAAAAATGAAAAACCGTACTGATTACTAAAAATTCTATTATATAGTACCATTATTCTCAGCGTTCCATGTTTTTATTTAATCATATATGCGAGCGTGTGGTAATATGCAAGTCTCTCTATATATATATATATATGATATGTATGATATTACTTCTGGTTACCCAAAAAAAAAAAAGACTATATGATAGTATTATTTACGATGTTGTACGGCTCTAATGGAAGAAGCACTTCATTCAATGTGATTGGATACTTAGAAACCACTCATATATAAAACAGCTTTTGTTTACAGTGACCGTAACTTTAATTTTTCCCTGCTGCAAGATTGGGTGTACAGCACTCAATAAGTGATTTTCTTCTTCTTTTTCTTTTTTTTTTTTTAATTTTTTTTTTTGTATTTTCGAGAAAACAAGTGATGGTTGAATGGCTTGAGCAATATCAACTTATCAAGGTCAAACCCATAATTTTTTTTTTATTGAAATATTAATAAAAGCAAAACACAGTGCAAGACTTTTTTTTATTAATAATTGGCTTTATTTTCTGATAAAATGAACCAAGCTCGGACACACCAAGTCAACCACGTCGGTTATGTCGGATTTTTATGTATGTAATGCTGCCCTAAAATCTAAGCATCCATTTAGAACTTTAATTTACGGTTCTTAAACTCAAACCTTCGGTTTCGAATGAAATTAAAACGGACCATAAATTTAACCCAACTCTAATCCATTCAATTTGATGAAATAGTCATGAGTAAATTTATGTAGGAGTTGATAGTTTATTATGTCCTAAATTTGAAAAATCTATTGAGCTATACAAAGGACGAGCATTATATATATTTATGTGGTTATTTTAGACATATACACACCTCAAAGGCAAAAATATTATTTATTAACATGTAATTAATTTTCAGTTCAAATGTACTGTACTGCCATACATTTGAAAAAGTTATTTTTGCAATACATGAGATGATCATATAATTATCATTAACGTCCTTAATCCGAGCCCTAAATAAATCAACAAAACATGACACATGAACAAAATATTATATTTATGTCGAGAGAGAATTAAGAGAAGATGTGTATAATTATTAAGCAAGTAAATACCTTGGCCAGAACATCCGAAGGCCAATTGACATTCCCCATTCGTGGCAAGGGCTAGCTTTCTGCTCTCCATAATCAAAGATGGTAACAACCAAAACACAATGTTGAATTAGGAGAACCAGCTTCCTGATCTTCTTCTTCTCGTCTCCAATCGAACGACGACGAGCTTGAGCTCGAAAACCGGCTGGTAGTACTACGAGTCCTGCCACGAAACCTCGCCACCACCGCCTTTGGAGCACCGTTCAAAGAAACAAGCATGGATGAATTCTCCAAATTAGACGAAATTGAATTAGGTGTATTACATGGTGTTTTCTTAAGATTAAACTTTTTCGGGAAAAGGGTCTTGAAGAGTGTGGATGATCTCGAGAGTTTTTTAATGTTGTTTTTCTTGTGGGAATTATTGAAGTAGTAGGAAGGAGGAGGAGTGAGTGGAGGAACAAGAGACCCATGATCAGCACAAGATTTGGATTTTGGTGTCCCTGGCTCAGACTCCCACAAGAACGGAACGGATCCCCGTCGACCGCCATAGTAGAGAACTCTCGAAGAGGGGTTGGCCATGGAGCTCTCCTTGGACAAAAGCCTTGAGAAGAACTTGTCATCTTGTTGAATTTGGAGAGATTTTTTAGGGACCTGATCTGAGTTATTTGTAGTACCACTAATCATGATGTTGTTAAACATCTTATTATTATTGGGTTTCTTTGATTATAATTTGTTGGCCGGGTTTTTGCCGAGTTGATAGTATCGAGAGGGTTTGGCGAAGACCTAGCTAAGAGAGAGAAAGAGAGAGAGTATTAGTACTACGATTAGCCACGCTTTATTGATTTTGGTTGGTATAAATAAATTAAGGCTCGGAATAGCATACATAAGTGGGTGTGTATAAATACGGGGACATACAGGCATATGCGACTGAATTATTGACTGTTACAGCCAAAACAAAATATACGTATAAAAAAATATAGTTGGATGATAAGATTTGTCTCGTGATGTTATGTATATTTGTTCCCCACGTATGTAGTAATAAAACTTTATGGCTATGTTTAATAGCTTGTATTGTTTTGCATTATACAAGGCGTATTGTATAATTGTGTTGTATTATCATAATAAAATATGGTGTTTGATGCATATAAGAGATTAAAATGTAATTTTTTAAAATTTGATAGATTAAAATATATTTTTTCCAACTCCGTTATTGGAGGTGTGCTCGGCGTACTTTCCCAGAGACCATACTGCAGCTATCAGGCTGCCTTGCTTGGCCGCAGCCTTTACAGACAAATCCGCAGCTTTGCTTTGATCGACGCTTTCTCCTAAGGTGTTCCTCTATTGGCCACCACACAAGGTGTCGGCTCCTTGGGAAGAGCATGTGCTCGGGTCGGACAGACATGACCTGCACCCAAGTAGCAACTCATCTTTAAAGGTCAACACATGGCCTTACATCAACCCTTGAATGGAGATCTAACCTTCCGTCGGAATTGTGACATGTGTCACCTACCATCTAACAGCACTTGATGGGATATACGGGTCGTGGGTCAAACCCACCTAACACCCGATCTAACTAGTTGCCTATAAATTGAAAGCATTTATTCCACCTGAAGGTAATGTGAACTTTCTCACCTAACCCTACTCTTGATCTTGGCCGAACAGATACTTGACTTGAGCATCAGAGAGCCCTTGACTGACACTACACCAATGTCCCCTTTTGCTGTTTGAGGCGTTCTCTCTTCTTGTGCAAGTTTACTTTGGGAAGTTAAGACGAACAGGAAAGATAGTCCAACCATTGTGTGCAACGGCACGTGGCGTTAATCACCAACTAAGCATGTCTAACATCATCATCCGTATTGTCCTAACCCCAATTTTGCATTGGACCGAACTCTAATATGAATTTTGGACCCGTTATTAAATGCTACAATACAGTGCACCAAAAATATTCTACAGAACTGTATCCTATAATATGCATGACATTACTTTATCATCTATATTACCTAACAGTGTACTTGTAAACATATATAAATGTGCACGTCTGTTTACGTGTCAATACGTATCTATTTATGTAAAAGTATGCACACACGCACAATACCGTTCGGTCCAACGACATGGAGTACTCTGAATGGGGTGGGTTTTAAAAAGGATTGTTGGTTCGATTCCACGGCATTGTTTTGAGAAAAAAAAAAAAAGAAAAAAAAAAAGAAAAAGAAAGAAAGCTCTCCACACACGGCGATCTTTTTCTATGGAGAATTTGTGAATATAATGGCATAATCTTAAATACGGTGCTTTAACACAATCCTTCAAATATTGCCTAAATGAGATCCATCAAATATAGCCTAAATGAGAAGAGTATTATTATACGAACTATAATAAACTCAACTAACATGCTGTTTGACAAAAAGTAATTTTAACCACTATTTTCGTTATAAACAATGTAAAGCCGTCACATGTTACTGTAAAAACAGTTCTAACTAATAATTTCTATCATCATAACAAACACCCTATAAGAAAGTTTCCTAATCAGTAATAAAAACTTCACACAACGTACTTGATTACTTAATTATTTAATTTACGAAAATAGAAATCTATAAAACTTGATTTTTTTCCTTTCTCTAATACTTCTCAAGTCGTTTCTCGATGGCTAGTTTTATTTTTCTTTTTTGTCACGTATTGTAAATGGTTTTCGATTGAATTATCCTTAAAATGGATTTTCCCCTAAATATACCCTTCTTATGCATATATATATATATATATATATATATATAATATTTAATAGTAAATTAAGTTTTAACAGAGATGAAATTAACATAGAATAGCAATAAATTAGGACATTTGATTATAGATTTGTCCTATGGTCCTACAGATAATTTTATATCCACCTTTTTAGCACCATGAAAAAATTTTAACTTTGATTTGTCGATCGATGTCTAGCATTCAAATCCCTCTCCCTTAACTTTTTCTTAAAATAGGCATAAAATACAAATTTCATCATGTAGGTATTGGCATAAACATAGGGGCAATTTTGCTTTTCCAAAAATCAAATCAAATGGTCTACTAAGAGGATGCGATCATTTCATTTAAAAAGGAGAAAAAGAAGTAGAAAATGTAAAAAAAAAAAGAAAACCCAGAAAGTAAATAATCTTTTTTTTTTGGCTAAACCAGAAAGTAAATAATCTTGATCTCTTGTTGGATAAGTTTACAAGCTATATAGTACCTACTTGATTACGTCAACACAAATTAAAAAAAAAAATCAAAATGGAATTTCCGGTAAAAGATATTCTAGATTCTCTTTTGTGTTTCAATCCTTTGTGCCTTTAGGACTCTAAAAAATACACTATCGATAGGTCTCATTTTGTAATCGTGAGATTTGTGTCAAATTATTTGTTTTGTATTTTTTTATTTTAATTTGATATCGACCGAATATGATGGTTTAAAGCATACAATGAGGCCTTTTTTATGTTTGTTGAGATTAGGGAAGTATATTTTTTAAGGTAGCGATTATGTCTTTTATTGAGTTTATATTTAAATTTGTTGTAACGAGTTTGTAATAGACATGAAATAGTAAAATAGATACGATAGATTGGTATTAGGGTTCAATAACCACATGCATCTGTGAGATCACGCCCAGTTCAAGTGATAAAAGTTACAACTCAACTCAATAAAACTTAACCCCAAGACTCCCTCTAAGTATGACATCTATGATTCATAACTACTCAATGAACATACTCAGCGAAATCCTTTCAACTTAATGTTGAAATCCTTTTAACTCTAAGTCTTCTCCCGAAAATCCAAATCTCTTCTCCCAAAGAAAAAAGTAAAAAAAAAAAAAAAAAAACACTCACAAATAATCTCTCTGAAATTTTGAGGCTCTCTAGACGTGTAAAGACCATTATGAGACTTTATTTAAATAGCCAAAAGTGCTAGCTGTTGTAATCTTCAATTCAGTCTACTGTTTATAATCTGTTGTTGATTCTATTGTAACAAATAAGGCAACACAGCTGTTAAATCCCATACAAAGTCAACTTGAACGATTTTTCATATCTCTAAATTAATGCAGTGCGATTTTGGTAGAAATTCCATGAACCTGGACATGTTATTGACCATAACAAAATCGTCTTTTGCAAGTAACTCATCTAATTTTTACTTTTCAAAACATAAAAAGATGACTTTAACCAAATCAAACAAATTGATTGTGATGAAAACAGTTTCCATAAACACAAAAACTCTCCTTAATAATTCCTTGCTGCATAAGAAAAGCAAATCAATCAAAGTTTCCAAAAACAAATACAGTTTGGCTCATCAAAATAAGAAACAAGAATGAAAGTAAGTTTCAGTTTTGACTCATTAAACCAAGAAACAAGAATGAAAGCAAGTTTCAGCAAAAAATTGAAACTTTCCAAACAAAGATTTCATGTAGCAAATTAGTCACAAAATTAAAATCAAATCAAATCCTGCAATAGACAAAATAATACCAATTTGAAAATCCCAACAATCTCTTGCTTTGATATTCTTTTGAAAAACTTTACAGCACATAAAAAACTGTTTTAATCTAAAAAACTAAGCCAAAAGACAAACAAACTGAAAAACTTGTGAAGCAACTACCCCCGAACAACATTCAAAACACGTAATGAAAACAAACTATACTCCCCCTTTTGTCAAAATAATGACCAAAGCATACTCCAAGAAGTATTGGTTGAATCTGAAGAGGGTGAACCTTGTGCTTTTTTTTTTTAAAAGAAAAATTCCATCAATCTCAGCAAAAAGAAGATTTTTTTAAATGTCAGAAAAATTTAAAAGAGAACCAATCAATATGAATGCCAGAATTTTGACCACTCAAAGTTATGTTCAAAAATAAGATCTGTACTATTTTGAAGTTTCGATCAAATTAAAAATTTCAATATGAACCTTGTGACGACCCGCCTTTTCGGTCATCACTTAACTTTCTTTAAACATCATTCTTGATACAGTAATCTTACTTACTTAGTAAGAAAATACTGAGTTACAAAAAAATTTTCTTTAAACATTTAACATTCTTTAAAACGTAATTAAAACTGTTGCGACTTTTGTCTCCGTTCCTGTTGAGACTTAACTCAACATTTGTCTTTAAAACCCTTTCAAATCATTTCTTAAAACTACTAAGAAACATTTATTAAAACATAGCTTAAAACATCACTTCATAATTTTATAATACATTTAGTACAATGTATCTTAAAACTTTTGAAAATACTTCCTAAAACTCTTATTTCCTTAAAAACCTTGGAAACACTACATTAAATAGTGTAAAACCTTTTCTTAGCGTAACGGAAGCAAACTGTAGTGGCATCCATTCCCATATCTCGCATCTGTCCTTCCGCAGCACCCAGCTCCTCTAACGGGTCCTACTGGTCACCTATATGGCTACCTACAGCATGGAAAACTTTTTATGAGTTTACGCTCAGTAAGTTCAAACATAAACTCACAAAGCGTTTAAATCATACTTTAAATCTTTCCTCTTGAAACATTCTTCATAAACACTTTTCATAAAACATTTCTAAAACGTTTCTCATAAACGTTTTCATAAACACTTTTCATAAAACGTTTCTAAAACGTTTCTCATAAACGTTTTCTCAAAACATTTAACATCAATCCTTAGAATGCATTTCAATAAGCATCCTTTGTAAACATTTTCTTAAAAACATGAAAATGTTTCCCATAAACATTTATCATAAAATATTCCTTAGAATGTTTTTCATAAACATAAATACATTTTTCATAAATGTTTAACGTAAAACGTTTCTCAAAATGTCTTTCATAACATAACATATAAATATTTCATAAAAAGGAATTCAAGCAGAATCAAAACGCATGATTCCATTTATGCTCCATTATGTACTTTCAATTATGAGCATTTTATGAATACTCTTATCTTACTGTAACTTACTATTCTCATTTCTTAACTTTCTTAATCTTTCTTTAACTTTCCATCCTTGCTTTAGTGTTCGTACTATCTTATTAATCATGAGATCATATACATGATGCTTCCCTTGTGGAAGACTTGTGACCATCGATCACGTGGTTAAGTACCTCACATCTTAGAGGTTAACTTTAACTTTACGTTCAATACCTCATAACACAGAGGCTAGTATGACACTTTCCTTTTTATCCTTACTTTACCTTCTTATTATCTTTTGTGAGCATGTTAAATGCAGTCACATCATATGCAAACATACTTGCAATACATAGCTTGTACGATAAAATCTTTTGCATAACAAATGCAACTTAATGCATAATAAATGCAACTCATTACGTAACAAATGCGTCATGTAATGCAACAACCTTTTGCAGGTCATAACATGTACTCTAACATTTATTGCATGACATATGCAACATGTAATGCAATCACATTTTGCAAATCACAACTTTTATTTCGAAACTTAACTGAAAGCATAACAAATGCATCATAAAGCTTATAACTTTAATTATAAAATATTATGCATTGTCAAAATGCAAAACATACTTTAAATACTTTTGAATCATAACTTGAACTTTTAAAACATTATGCATATCAATATGCAATAGACTTTAAACATAACAATTGTAAACTCATTGCAAATCTTGTTTTAAACTTTAAAACCATTTGCATAATAAATGCAAATATACTTTAAAATTAACTTGCAAAGCAATTGCAAACACATTTGCAAACATATAAATAAGTATTTGAAAATCTTTTACTTCATGCTGTAGGTGAGGTCTGAACTTACCCGTACTATGCTCTAGCGTATTCTATTCCTTTCTTTTCTCGTTCCTTTCTCATTCCTTTTTCTTTCATTGGTCGGCTCCTGTGTGTTGATCATACGACAGCCGACTCATTAATAATCTTCCTTTTTATCAATCCACTCGATTGATAATAAAACGTAAGCATTAAACATGCATTCCCTTTCTATAACTTCCCGTCTCATTGGCGGTTACGTTACTCAACATATTACGGAACATCTTTCGTCTAATGACGTTATGCTAAATCAGAGTGTCTGGCTTCGTTCTAGCTATTTTTTGTAAAAATGATGATTTTACCCTTGACGGATTTTTCGTCCATTTCGTGACTTAACCAAACTCAATACTTAACTTTAACGTTCCCTTACATAAAAATATGGAAAAATCATCACTAAGAAACATTTCTCGACATCGGGCGTTTCGGGTCTGTTTCGGTCATTTTTCATAAAATGACCATTTTTCATAAAATGACCATTTTGCCCTTCGTGTCATTTTCCTTCATTCTTTTCTTAACTGAACTTTAAATCCTTAAAACTAAGCATCTATCACAATGCATTTAATACAGTACATACTGTAGGCGAGATTGCCACTTACTTGGACTCCGAGTTAAGCGGGTCCGGTTGTACCTTGCTGTATCAATAGTATATGAAACATCCTCTGTAGTGCTCCTCGAGCTACCATACATGGCTAGGAATGCTTCCTGGAGATCCTATATTCTTTAACATATCATTCTGGACTCCGATAATGCAGTTTGAATCGCCTCGATCCGCATGTAGTCGGTACCGGATGATTTTTATCAGAGTGAAATTAGCTTGAACGGAGGTCACCATTACGTTCAGAGCGTCGAAACGAGTCGGGAGGTGGTCTCGGATCGTCGATCGGAGGTCTGGATCGCAAAATCCCAATTTGACCTTTGACCGGCTGTTGACCGCCGTTGACTGCCGGTCACCGGTGTCAACTGGCCTTGTTGGTGGCTGAGCTTGAGCCTACCCCTCTTAAATTGACCCTCCTAAGTCTATTGGTGGGGTCAATTTCAATCAATTTGGCCTCTATCTGCTCGAATCGAGCACGAGTTCCTCGACCACAATCGGCAGCTCCGATCTCGGGTTCACGGTGGAGCTGCCGAGAAATTGGCCTAGGGGAAACGTTCTTCGTGGCCTTCTGAGCAATTACCCCATGTTGGGGTTGCTCGATTCGGTCCCGATCAGTAGCTCCACCTCCTCACGGTGGGGCTCCACGGCGGCTCTCGGTTCTCCGGTGATTGGCCGTCGTTTCAAGCAATTGAGGAGTCGAACTTGCTCCTCTCACTCATCTTAGTGTGGTGGTGGCCTTAATTGGGCTCAATTCAGGCTGAAACGACAAACCCGAGCTTCTCACGGTGGTGCATGACGGCCTTCGTTGTTCTCCGACGACCGGCAGCTGGGTCGTGCAATTGGGCGAGGGGTTTCACTCCCCGTCGCCGTCTGAATCGTTTGGTGGGGGCGGTGCACCTCACCGCCGTCGTAATCGACGGTTCCCAAGGCAGCTCGACGGCGAAGATAGGGCAACTCTAGCGAAGCCTTTCCAACTAAAATTGAGCTGGGAAATGGGTACCATCCTGCTCCTCTCATCACCTTGAGTCCATAGAGACCAAAATCACCTCGATTGGTGGTCAGACGGAGGAGAAACTAGCTCGGGAAGATTTAGGTCTCACCGCCACTTTGGGCGGCGCGTGAGCCCTCCTCCGGCGGTCTTTCTGGCTGTTCGGCACACCGTTGAGCTCAGCTCGTCGAGGGATTTTCAACGGTGTGGGAGGTGTCGAAAACAAAGCTCGAAATCTCAAATTCATTTTTGTGAGGAGAGAGAAAGTAGAGAGAGAAAGTGAGGAGAGAGAAAGTTGATATTTATCTTGAATTTTTCCTTTTTTTTCTCTCTTTACTTTTATATAAAAAAGTGTGATCTACACTTTTTACACAGTCCAATTCTGTACTGTGTGACTTTACAACAGTCCAATTCTTACACTGTATTGGTTTTGCAGTGTAATTTTTATACTACATAATTTCATTAGTGTATTTTTCTTACACTGTATTATTCCAATGCTATATAATTTTCATGTTATTATACAGTACTTTTCCTTAAATTAAGTTTTTCGTCTTAATTTAATCCTTAATTTAATGCATTTTCAATGCATT
The DNA here is from genome assembly GCA_946598075.1 of Artocarpus hirsutus. Lineage (NCBI taxonomy): Eukaryota > Viridiplantae > Streptophyta > Magnoliopsida > Rosales > Moraceae > Artocarpus > Artocarpus hirsutus. The sequence continues at coordinate 46,656 of CAMOHE010051954.1, forward strand.
AAAATTTCGGGTTGTTACAAACCTTGTATGCTCTCGTAAAATTTTCACAAAAATCCTGTTTTGAATACATTCAATTTCAACACTTTGACATTCAGGAGATAAAAATCCTATTCAAAGTAATCTCTTCATCTTGATCACCCTACAGGTTTTATTCTTATTTATTTATTTATGTTTTTAATTTTGGGGGCCTTTCGTACTATTATTAAGGCAACTCTTTTCTCATGGTAGATCATCCCATACATATTAGTAATAAATAGGCCCAGATTACTCATGGATAGCATATGCACAAAAATGTAGGTAGCTTTCCCCCCTTTTTATTAAAGACCTGCATATGATATCTCTAAAACAAAAGTGATTAGAACACAAAAATAGATTAAATCTCAAGTCACAAGATAATTTATCATCCCTTAATCATTATGCTTTAAAATTAATATTCTCAAAGAGACTGGAGTGAAACTATTAACAAAAAATTAGTTCATATAAAAATTTTTCAATTCAATCAAAAAACCAGAAATTCCAAATTCTAAATTTCAAGTTTGAACATAACATATGATAGACTATATTCACATAGCACAAACACCAAGGGCTTTTCTCAAAAATTGAAATCTTTCTACATCAAGAGCTTTGGTAAAAATATCAGCCAATTGTTTTTTTGTTGCATTTTGACACTTGTAAATGTGTTATGCTGTATAGAAGGGTGAATAAATAACAATTATCCAATGATCTTGTACCTATCAATGCAAAATTGTCTTTGGCATCAAATACTTGATAATTTTCTTTCGTGAATTTCATAATCAAATCTTGATATACAACTGACTTACGCTAATCAAATTTGCTTTTAAACCTTTCACAAGCAACATAGTTTTGAGCCGTAGAATGCCATTCACATTCAATGTTCCCTTGCCAAGAACATGACCTTTCACACCATCATCAAATGTGACAAGTCCTCTACCATTTTCTTGGCAGTTTGATAGAATTTCCCAATCATTTATCATATGCTTAGGACAACCACTATCAAAATTCTAAGCATCAGTAGTACATGTTCTTAAAGAAGTATAAGTAATAAAACCCCCTAAATAAGGCTTCCTTGTCCAAATCTCTCTAGGAGATTTATTGGACAAGTCAATTTTAATTTTATTTGTTTTTTATTATATCCTTTAATCCGTATACCCCTTTTTAATGCATTCAAATACTTAAAACATATAGGTCTAATATACCCTGGAAAATTATAATAGTAACATATTGGAATAAATCTGTTTGTTGTTTTTTTTTTTTTTGTTGCACTAGTTTTCTTAGCAATAGATTTCTTACCTTCACTTACCTAAGGTATTTGAGAGTCCAGCTTCAGGGAGCTAGAGTTTGCCTTCACAAAGGTGGACTTCCTTAAGATTTCGTGACCTTTGTAGCCAAGGCTAAAGTGATCACCTCTAGGTTTTTGTTGAGAGAGCAAATGATCCAACTTTGTCATTCCTAAGTTGAGCATTCTTAGATTCTTTTATGTTTGCTCCGACTCAATTCTGGTTTCAGCAAGATTTTTCTAGTCCTTGTTGGCCAAAATCTAATAATTTTTTGCTGCCCTTGATAACTCTTTATTTTCCTTTTTAAGAGTAGCAACTTCTACTTCAAGCGACTTATTGAGTTTACAAACCACGAGCCATTTGTTATACATCTTTTTGTAGGCCTTCTCTATCTTGTCGTGACTTAGTTCTTCATCATCATTATCAGATGTTGCCTCGGAATATGTGTCATTGAAACTTTCACTAGATTATGTTGCTTCAGCAGTTGCAATAGATTTTGAGACAACAACATCAAAATTCAATAACTTCTGATTTAAGATTTTAATACTTACAGAAAATGCCACATAGTTGGTAATATGATCTTCTGTATCGTATACACTCCCATCAGCATCATCATCGCTCTATGTTGATGTTATAGCCTTATTCTTCTTTTTGAGTGTGTTTGCACATCCAGATTGAATATGATCGAAGCCTTCTCACTCCCGACATTGAACTTCTTTGTTTTGTTTCTTCTCTTCATATCGCTACGAGGAGGAGAATTTATTCTTTTGAGGATTTTTGTTTTTGAATTCTCAATGAATTTCCCTTTCTTATTGAACTTCTTTACATTTTTTTCAAAATTTTTTGTAAGCACAACAAGATATTCATTTAAATCTTCATCCTCATTGGACACATCTTTGTTTGTGAGGTCGGTCATATCTACTTGAAATATTATGCCTTTATACTTCTTCGAATTCTTGAACTTCAATTTAAAATTCTGGACAAATCCAATGAGTTTATTTAGCCTTATTACCTCGACATTTTTGGCTTCTTCAATGGTAGTGACCTTGGAAGCAAAGTATTTTGGAAGAGATCTCAGAGTTTTCTTCACCAACTTGGAGTATGGATATTTTTCTTTGAGGGGGAAAGCTTCATTTGCAATGTCACACAACTTTGAATTAAATTCCGCTATGCATTCATCCTCCTTCATATGCAGCTACTCAAGATTTATAATTTTGATGACTTCACAATAGTATTTTTCTTATACTATTAAGGTAAAATTGACGAAAAATGTATACTTAAGCTCTATAAAATATCCTGCTTATTCTCTAGTTCACCTTTGGACCTCAAACACAACATTTCATATATCTGTGTTTTTATTTTAGTAGTATACTTACACTGCGTCATACCCCTTTTAAACTATTTTAGGGTTTTAACATGTTCTTCTATTTTATTTTTACCTTAATCATTCATTAGTTTATACCACAATACTATAATTAATTGCGATATAAATTTCAGTTTATGGATATTGTTCACAAATTTTCCAGCATTTAAGCTTATAAAATCTGTATTTAGCAATATCCAACATCATATCAAGTCTACAATGGAATTTCCTATCAATATTACTCATTTATGCATAATCGTAATTTTTATAAAAAAAAATACGATTTATAAAGGTAAATTTATTAATTAAATCTAATTAAATATTGAATTTAAATCTAATTAAATATTGAATTTTATTAATGAATTTCCTTGGTCATTATATTAGGTTCTCTACCCACTTTAGATATCCTAAATAATGTTTGTCGTATAACAAAAAAAATTGTCAAACCAACAATGGACCAAAGGTCATAGCCCAATGATGAGGGTTTAGGCGGGACACCGAGGAGATCCAACAGCTCAAATTGAATTTCTTAAGAAACAAAAAAAGGGTTAGTGAATTGATGTCACTGCTGATGTAGCCGTGAAATAAAAACATATGAGTGATAAAATTTTATTTTTATCCTTACAGGTGACCCATCATTACAAAAAACTAGACTTTTAGTCACAACAGTTTTTTAACAAAACTTTTAGTCATAATATAATATTATGACGAATATGCATTTAGTCATAAATTTAGTTCTCTTTTATTGTGACTAAAACTTTTACCTATAGGATTTTTAGTCACTGAATATGTCTGTGACTAAAAACCCGATGACTAAAAATTTTAGTGATGACAAAAAGTTTTGCTAAAAGTTTGTGACCAAAAGTCTAATTTTTTGTAGTGTATGTACGAATCATGTAGGCCTGATTATGTTTGTTTTAATAGAAATTGAAGGTTTTAGGGGCAAAATGAGAAGGTTTGAAAATTTAGGAAGCAAAATGGTGATTTTAAAATTTTACGAGACAAAATGAGAAATTTTAAAAATTTAAGAGACAATGTGTTGATTTTTAATGTTCAAAGTAAAGCGAATGGTTGATTTTTAATGTTCAAAGTAAAGTGAAAGAGGCCTAAAAGTTGTTAATAACCTTTATTATTATTATTATTATTATTATTATTCAATTTCCTTTAAATTTTTTGAGGTCGGAAAGGGCAATGTAGAAAAATATAGAATATAAGACGTTCAACGAATGTGGTTTGCAACATGTACACGCCAAAAAAAGGGAGATTGTTACATGACAGGTACGTACATTATAAATAAAGTCATCATGTGTTTAAGTTCGATTTGATATCTAGAGCATCATTTTCTTCATTGTCGTCAGAGTTTTCCACTTTCAATTTGTATAACTTGACATTTCTCTGGTACACAATTTCTCTGTCCTATTCTTTTGTATGGGACAAATTACGAAAAGGAAAGAATTTAATTGAAGGCAAATAAAAACAGCGTCATCATCCTTCGAGGGACCAATTTAATTATACATTATTCTCATGCCACCACAAGCAGAGAGGACATTGACAGTAGATGAGCAATTTCAACGGCCAAATCGGGCTTGGTATCTGATCCACTATGGTAGCTAGCTTTAAATATTGCCAACAGTGACCGGTTCGACCAGCCATGTGCAATTCTTTCTTATTATTCGTTGTTCTTTTTTTCCTTATATAATGTAGAGAATTCTACGGTAGTGTAAATGTAAAAAGTAAAAAAATAAAATAAAATTTACTAAGAGAGAACTGTTGTCAACGATGATAAATCGTATCAAAATTATATCATATTAAGAAAAAAAATATATCATGGTGGTGGTGATATGATGTTAAGAAGATAACATATTAAGGACGCTTTATGTTATTATCTAAAGAGAGATGACATAATTACACCTTTTAGTAGACTTGATGAATATGGTTTGAGCCGCTATAACTTGGACTCATGGATCGGGTTTCTCTTATCATTTCATTTGTTCTCCCAATAAATTACTTTTAAAGTGATGGGTAGTACTGTGTGAGAACACCATTGATCTTTTTTACGAGGGAAAAAATAAAAAAAAAATGTAATTTAATAAAATTTAATGATAATATGACGGTTCAGAAATATTTTCTATCAATAGGATTTTTTTTTTTTTTTTTTTGGTACTCTAATACTTAGTTCTCCATTTAACCTGCTTACTTGGCTTTCTTATGAACATGAGCTAGCTCTATAAAAGTAATACATAGCCGACCTGTTTCCACTATTAATGCCTTTAAAATTTCAATCCGATTTGGACCAGGGTTTTTTTTTTTTTTTTTTTTTTTTTTTTTTTTTTTTTTT
>CAMOHE010051955.1:2326-37775 GCA_946598075.1 Artocarpus hirsutus
CGAAAATCTAATAAATACCTTATCGATATACGATGCTTGAGATAGCACCAATAGTTTATTCTTGCAATCTCTTATGAGTTGGATTCCAAGAATATAACTTACCTCTCCCAAATCTTTCATCTGGAATTGGTTGGCGAGGCATTTCTTTATATTAGATAATATGCCTACATCATTTCCAATGAGTAGATATCATCTACATAAAGAACTAAGAAGACCACCTTCTTATCTTTGATGTACTTGTATACACAAGGTTCATCAATATTCTGATCGAAACCATAAGATTTGATCCCCTCATCAAATCTCAAGTTCCAAGATCTTGAAGCTTGCTTGAGTCCATTGATGGACCTCTGCAACTTGCAAACTTTTTACTCTTGACCTTTGACTACAAACCCATTTGGTTGCACCATATAGGTGCTTTCCTCAAGATAGCCATTTAAAAAGGCAGTCTTGACATCCATTTGCCATATCTCATAATCAAGACAAGTAGCAATGGATAAAAGAATCCGAATGGATTTAAGCATAACTACAGGTGAGAAAATTTCTTCATAGTCAACTCCCTCCTTTTAGGTATAATCCTTTGCCACATGCTTAGCTTTGAAAGTCTCAACTTTGCCATCCACTCCTCTTTTCTTATTATAGATCCACTTGCACCCTATGGATTTTATCCCTTCAGGCAGGTCTACAAGTTTGCAGACTAAATTAGAGTACATAAACTCCATTTCAAGGTTCATAGCCTCTAGCCATTTCCCCTTCTCAGAATCTTCCATTGCATCATGATATGTCAATGGATCATCTTCACCATTATCAGAGATAGCAACATATGCTTCTCTAATTTCCCTGTAGCGTGCAGGTGGTCTCACAACCATCCCACTACGTTGAGGTGGTATGACATTCTGATCGGGAGATGTGGTCTCCTCATTTTGTCCTTCGACAACAGTTGTTAGTTGTGGTCTGATATGATTAGAAAGTAACTCTTCAAGTACAACTTTACTACGAGGTTTATAGTTTGTCATATAATCATTCTCTAAAAAAGTGGCATTTGTCGATACAAATACCTTCTTTTCTTGTGGACTATAAAACAAACCTCCCCTTGTTCCCTTTGGGTAGCCCATAAACAAGCATATTTCAAAACGTGGTTCCAACTTCCCTGTCTTTCATTTCAGCACATGTGCTAGACACCGCCATATACAGATATGTCGCATACTAGGTTTGTAACCATTCCATAACTCTAAAGGTGTTTTTGAAATAAACTTAGATGGAACTATGTTTAGAAGATATACAACAGTTTGTAGTGCATATCCCCAAAATGAAGTGGGTAATGATGAATAGCTCAGCATGGATCTCACCAAATCAAGCAATGTTCGATTTCTTCTCTCTACAACACCATTTTGTTGTGGTGTTTCGGGTGCGGTGAGTTATGATAGAATACCATGTTCTATCATATAGTCCTTGAATTCAGTATCAAGGTATTCCCCTCCTCGATTAGATCGAAGAGTCTTCACCACCTTTCCTAATTGCTTTTTAGCTTTCGCTTGGAATTCTTTGAACTTTCCAAAAGTTTTAGATTTCCTTTGCATTAGGTATATGTAACCGTACCTTGAATAATCGTCAATAAATGTGACGAAATATTCGTAACCACCACATGCTTGTACATTCAAGGGACCGTAGACGTCTAAATGTATTAACTCAAGTGGTTCCTTGGCCCTTTCGCTTTTTGCAGAGAAAGGCCATTTAGTCATTTTACCTTCAAAGCAAGATTCACAAACTAGTAGCGAACTAAGTTTTAGTTCTTTTAAAGGACCATCCTTTACTAGTCTATTAATTCTATCAAGGTTAATGTGACCTAATCTATGGTGCCATAGGTATGTTTCATTATCAGAAGAAATCTTTTGCTTCTTGGGTTTTGGTTGTTCAACTTTGAACATTTCAGTATTGAGCAGTGATTTTTCTATTGGTCTTAAAGTGTAAAGCCCATATTCTAGTTGCACAAAACAAATATTCAAACCATTTCTAGAAATATTAACATAATTATTATTAAAAGAAACATTAAACATTTGTTCAAACAACCTGGAAACAGATATCAAATTTCTACAAAAACAAGGAATGTAATAAACATTGTCCAAAATTAAAAACTTATTTCTAAAATAAAGTTTAACAACTCCCACTGCTCTTGCCAAAACAATCTCTTCTGTTCCCACTCTCATCGTTTGTTCCTCGTCGACAAGCTCCTTTGAAGAACTAAGCATCTACAAAGAAGAACAAACATGGTTAGTTGCCCCTGAATCAATTATCCAAGGTGAAGTGTCATTTTCAACTAAACAAGCTTCTAAAACGAGTAAATCTGATTTACCGTTGTTCTTCTTTTCTTTGAGCTCTTGAAGATACTTCTTGCAGTTTCTTTTCTAGTGCCCAACTATGCCATAGTGGAAACATTTTCCTTTAGGCTTCTTTTGGTTTGAGCTGCTTTTGTTGTTGTTGCTTTTGTTCTTCTTAGGTTGCCCTCCATTTTTAGACTTACCACTTCCTTCAGTTCTCTTCTTCTTCTTATTCTTTTGAGTAGAAGAGGAGGGTTGAGCTTTAGTAACATTTGCCTCACCTTCTTTAGTCTTTTCTTTAGAAATAGACTCGAAGGCTTGGAGCTCATTAAGCAACTCAGTCATATTATATTTCAGCTTGTTCATGAAATAGTTGCTTTTGAACTGGAGGAACGTAGGGGAGAGGGTTTCCACAATCATCCCCACCTGTGTGGCTTCATCTATCACAGCCCCGTTCACCTCGGCCTCATGGAGATAGTTAACCATGTTGAGAACATGTTCTCTAACTGAGATCCTTGCCTTCATTTTAGCATTCATTATCGCCTTGATGGCTTTATGGTGTGCCTTTTCAGAAAGCCTACCAAACATATCTTGCAAAGACTGCATTATCTCATAAGTAGTTTCCACGCTTTCGTGCTTTATCCTAAGCACGGCAGACATGCCAGCCAAAAGATAACAACAGGCCTTGTTGTTTGCCTCGATCCAACGATCATATACTTCTCATACATTACGAGGAGCATTGGCAGCAGGCGATGGAGGACATTCCTCCATCAAGACAAACTTGTAATTTTTGTAAATTAGTACAATGTTCATGTTACTCTTCCACTTGACAAAATTATCTCCAGTTAATTTTTCATTGGAGAGAATAGCGATGATTGGATTAGACATTGTTATTGTAATAAATAAATAAAATAACATAAATTAAATGGTTGCATAAACATCATAAATATATGTTTTAGAATAGTAAATGTGATGCATGATGCATATGGAAAAAAAAATATTTTATTAATTCCACGATTATTCAATTTTAATAAATAAAGTGCCACCGTAAGGTAAGCCAAATTATTTATGAATTGAATTGAGATATTCTCAATTAATAAGTATATTCAAAATATCTCATATTTTCTATATTTATTAATAACCATTTATATTTGGTCAAGATATAATTAACAATTTAATTATATCCTTGTGAATGTGACCCACTATTTCTAATTTTAACAATTTAACTCAAAATTACCACCGTAGGATAGGTCAATTTTGAAATATAAATGAAGCAATTGTATGAATCAAATAAAAATTATCATAATCTAACAAAGAACCAGAGTCAACCAATTTTGAATCATGAAGCATATTAAATTTTCCATTTCCAAATAAAAAAATTACCAAATTTGTCAAAAATAGAAATAAAAATTAGATTTCATCTAAAAGACGATACAATAAATGTCTTATCAAGATCCAAATAAAATCTAGTCTTTAACAATTCCTATTGCTTCAACTTCAACCTTCTTGCCATCACCCACAAAGATATATCTTTCACCATCACTTAGCTCTCGGTATCTTAGGCAACCCTGTCTAGATACACTAATGTGAATGGTCACACTAGAATTTATCCACCAAGTGTGTTTAAGTTTCGAAGTTAAATTAACCTCATAACAAACTAAATTAAGAAGTACACCTTTGTTAGCATGCAAAGTGTGGAAGTTAGAGCAATTCTTCTTCTTATGCCCTTCAGCTCTACAAAAGAAACAAATAGTACCTTTTGAATCATTTGGTCTCTTTTGAATCTTCCCTTTATCCTTAGAAGTATTATCCAAGTGAGTACTTTCTGTCTTTTCTTGCTTCAGCCTTTCCTCTTCTTACACACAATGACATGAGCTAATTAAGAGACCAAGTCTCCTTTTGGTGGTTGTAGCTCACCTTGAACTGACTAAATTACATGGAAAGAGATATAAGAACTAAATGCACAAGCAAGTCCTCCAAGAGATCAAGCTTAATTGCTCTCAGCTTTGAAGCAAGATGAGACATCTCCATGATGTTCCCATTACCTCTGTATCTCATTGAGATGAGGCTTGCCAATAATGTATTTGTTACAGCCTTTTCAATTTTTTTGGGAAATATCTTCTCAATTTCCTCAAGGAACTTTTTGGCTATCTTTATCGTTTTCGATATAGTACTCCTGAATGCTTCTAGAATGGCCTTCTTTATGATCATCATATACATGCGATTTTACTTCTCCCATCTTTCCATGTTTATCTTTTTATCAGAGGAACTTTTATCTATAAGAGGTGTAGGAAAAGGAACCCTTAACGTAAAGTCGAGATCCATGACTCCAAGAACTATAAGGAGGTTCTCTTGCTATGATTTGAAGTTGCTACCATTCAACATAGGAATGGAATTGATGTTGGCAGTAATGTTTGAAGCAGAACTAGCAACTAAATCAGATAACAATAAATAAGCTCACATAAGAATCCAAAGTAATAATAATAAATCTAAGTAAAAGTAACCTCATCTTAAGATACTAAACACTCTATTAATATTTATTCTTTGGACAGAATTATTAACTTGTAAGTGATATCTTGGTGTTGTAATCAAACATTGACAATGAGAACATGCCGAACAATAAATCTTCCTTTGAGCTGATTTGTTATTCACATGTAAAACCGAATAACAATCACGTGTTTATTACCATAGGTGTACATGCAATTCTATCAAATATTGGCCTTTCTTTGGGCTGGTCAATATTCACATAAGTTATATGGACACAACTGTTTATTTCCCAAAACTAATTAATTTTCACAAAAGAGGTCACTTTAATGACATGTTACTCCAATTAATTTATCTCAAACTATATATAAAAATACCAATATTTGAATTTAAAATTACACAAAAATGACAAAATTTAAAAAAAAAATTTGTTCAAAGTCAACCAGTCACTTTTTATCTAATCAACTTTGACTGGGTTGGGTGCACCAAGCTAGGTCAACCTAACCCAGATTCTAAAACCACCCCTTCTATTTTCTTTGTGTTACGAGCCTAGGCCCATGACATCTTTAAATTCTTTTATTTTATTTTTTTATTGTTGTGGCCTTAGCCTGTAGCTTTTCTCTTCTCTGGTCACAGGCCTAGTTGGGCCCATGTATTCTCTTGTAGGTCTAGGCTGAAGCACAAAACCTCTCCAAACTGTAGTCTTTTTTTTTAATTTATTTTTTATTTCTTCTCCTTCTTGGCTGTAAACCATTACGAAAAGAAGGAAAAAAAAGACCGAATTCATAAAAACAAATTTAACCTAAAAAAAAATATATATATATATATAGCGAATCCAAAGGAGAACTAGTATATATATATATATAAATTGAATCCATTTTCTTGTTTTTCCTTTTCTTAGCAACATGTGCCTTTCTAATATCAAAAGAAAAAAAAAAGGTTTCTTTAAATTAAATCAGAAACAACCAAACCCTGTGTTTATATATATATAAAACAAATTAAGCCAAAAACCTATATACATATATATGTATATATACACGACCAAATACCCAAAACTTATTTTCAAATATATGTATATGTATATATATGAACACAATAATGTATTCCCAAAATCCAAATTTACCAAATAGAATAGAAAAAATCTTTTTGAATTATTCAATATGAAAAGGCTTTAAATACCACTTGTTAGAATATAATTTTGTGATCAAAACCATCATCAACCAAAATTATTCATGTCAAATCACCGAGAGAATTCATAAGATGCAGAAGCTAACTTAAATCAATTGATTGTATTGTGATTCCTAAAACTATAGGTTGAGGATCTTTCAAGTCTAATACGTAAGTCTTCCTTTGGAGAATACTTTGTAATCTCTCTGTAGATAGGTAACCGAAAGATAATGTATATATTGACTTGTAGACCATGACCTTATATCTAATTAGCAATTTAGTCAATCATAAAAGCAGTAATTATATTTTGGTCTCTACATAGAGAAGGCTTACACTTAATGATGTATAAAAAGCCCAAAATCCAAATTGATTAATTTAATAAGGCTAACCTTATCTAATAGCCTATAATACACAATTATTTAATATATTAGCCCATATTTAGATTAATTCCAACAATAAAAGCATATAAAAGTCATTACTTGTGACACCCTAGAAAGGAGGCTTGGGAGTTTTAGGTAAATAAAATAAAAATTAAAGTAAATAGGGAGGAAATAAATAAATTAAGTAGATTTCTCATCAAAAATAAACATCATCAAAAATAAATAATATTATCGGTGGTCACCATCACGTGAATGCCATGAAGGAGGGGCTAAGATCTTATTCTCATTCACTATCACGTGGAAGCTAGCCACGAAGGTGGGTAGGCAAGTAAATAGTAAATCACAATATTAATAATGCAAAATCATTGAAAATCATCGTCTCTAAGATAAATTAAAAATATACAATTAACAGAGACGAAAACGACATCAACATTGGCATCAGGACAAGTTCTACAATGCACGTGTCATACCACACAGTTCCTAGAAAATACCATTTCAATCATAAGACCCAGGTTCTGATCCTAGGACCTTCCTCCCTCTTTAAACCTGGAAAGGGAATATTTAAAAATAGGAAAACATGAGTGGAAGGCTCAATAGGATAATTAGTTAAAAACAAGCTATTTTAAAATATCATTCACAAATCATATTTACTGAAACTAGTCTCAAAAATTATTTATAAAAATTGACAAATACTTACTTGAACAAATATTCATAAAACATGACTATACGGTTTTTGGAAATCCGAAAGAAATATCAAAATACAATTCTTCAAAATCAATGACAGAAATCATTATTAAAAGGAAACATTTAAGAAATAGACTTGGCCAAAACAATTTAAAAAGGGCTACCAAAGGAAGAGATGAAAATATCCTACCTCATTGAAAATCCAATAATGTAAGCTCCAAGTTAAATCTAATGTATGCTCCATATATGTTTGAAACCTTTAAAACTGCATTTAAAATTAGAAATTGTTTTCAACAAATATCATTATATCAGTTTAATTATTAGTGTGCCTTTTGACTCAAAATAATCATAACCCAAAATCATAATCCTTTTTGAAACATTTCAGAATCATTAAACATTGAAAATTGGAAGAAAAATATAATGTTCTAAGTCCACAGTGGGCCTACCAATCGTATGAATCCCGCCTGTGGAACTCATGAATCCAGCCTGTTGAAGATCGAGTTCAACCTGCTGAACTGGCAAAATCAGGGGACCCGACACTTCGAGTCTCGACCTCCTCAAGCTCAAAAATCCAAATTAAAACCTATTTTCTCAATCCCATAGCATAAAAATCATATAGAAAGAATAGAAAACCATACTAGAACACATTTAAATCATTTTCCCCAAATTTAAACTCAATTTCACAATGGATTTGAAAATCTAAGAAAAATGTAAAAACTTAGTTAAAACAATTTTTGTTTAAACAAAGCATAGATTCATAGTTAAACAAGTCCTATAAGCTTAGATTAAACATTATCTAGGCTCAATGAAGTTCGGATTCAACAATCAAAGAAAATTTTAAAAATTGAAATCTAAACTTCAAAATTTTAAGAATAAGGGAAAACTAACCTTTAATGGCGTTTTTGAATGAAAAACTTGATAATTTAAACTACAATCCTTGCTCAAATCCTTGAGAATGAAGCTTGAAATCAAAATTTTTAAGAGAAAGAAAGAGAGAGAGTGGGCTGAGCGTGAGAGGAAGGAAGAGAGAGAGAGGGAACGTGAAAATGAAAAGAAAAAGGAAAGGGAAAAAGAAAAAGAAAGGCCCAAGGGCATTTTTGTAAATATGAGAAAAATGTGGTATAAAAATATCATTTGATATTTTGAAACTAAAAATCAAACTTTAGATATACAAATACAATAAAAACTTCAAATGACTAAAATTAACAATAAAAAAAATTACACGGGCACACTTAATAATTAAGCTTAACATAATAAATTCCACTTTAAAATTTAGGGGTATTACATTACTCGAAAGTGAGTAAAAAGGTTATGTCAAAATTCCCTGTAACGCTTCCTAATTTGTGCTTCTCTAGTAATCATGATGTGTGTTCCTTTGTATCATCAAGGATGAACTTTTCCTTTCATTTGACAGTTAAAAAAAAAAAAAAGAGAAAAAAAGAAGGAGGATTAGTTAAGAATGCATTGCTGACAAACTTACACAAATAGTTAAAACTTAAATATACTACAAATTTAATATGTATAAACCTCTAATCTATCAAACATCAGAGCTTTTTGCAACTTTTGATATCACCCCCATTGCTTGACACTAATACTCTGATAGATATGAATGAAAAGTGGAGGAAAAAAAAAACATTAGAAGGATTTTAGGATAGAAATTGATATGATGTGGTGTTTTGCAGAAATGAAATTAGAATGAAAATGAAAAATAGGTGGAAAAATGACATGCAGATCCCATCAAAATTGATCTCTCTAAATATAAATGGATTTTATGAGGGAAAAATTTGACAACAATGCAAAAAAAGTGAAGTTACTAATTTGTTTTTCTTTTCCATCAAAATTTTAACAAAAAATTTTGGGCACTAAATTAAAGAAATAGCTAAAAAATATTTTACAAAATAATAATTGTATTAGCAGTAGTTTTTCTTGCAATACTAAACAAAAGAAGATAAAATTATTTTCTTTCAACCTTCACATACCAAACAAGGGAAAATCAAAATATTTTATTTCCTTATAGTTTTCTTTCTTTCGTAGTTTTCTCTTTCATCCTATTTGGTTTTTCTTACCAAACAAAGCATAAATGGTGCCATCTGTCAAACAATGATACCAACCTTGGTCACAAATGGTGCACATGTGGGACCCATTGCCGTGCCCAAACACTCGTATGTTTAGTTTTAACTTTTGATTTATCACCGTATCCTCCTCCTTTCTCAAAATTTGCACCACGACTATGTCCTCGTCCTTTGTTCTTGAGGGAAGAAACTATTATAAAGGGAGCAATGACTAAAAAATTTTTTCATGATGCAAAAGAAACATATGAGCATACACCTTTAAGCTAAACATCCACATTAAAAAAATGTCGTGCCACAATAGGAATTCAAACACTAACAATATTTACATCAATACATGATCTAAAGGGCAATTAAAGCAGAAGAAGAATACCATTACTTGTGGATGATCTGTGCTTCCCACCCGATGGAGTTGAATCTCTTGGTTCAGACATATCCCTGACATAATATTGAGCAATAATAAGAAAATAGAATAGGATGTGAAAGTACAAGAATAATTATTCTATATTCATTAATCAAAAGAGACTTATGCTCCCTAGTTTCCGTAGTATAACCAGGAGTATAAATGGGAGGTAAGTAGGACAGGATATGTATCTTCATATATATATATATATATATTAGGCAGATGAGGATGGAAGAAAGGTTGAATAGACCATGGAGGGTGTATGAGGAAGTTAAGAAGACGTGGAAAAAGGGTGGGAAAATTTTCTTAAAGGAAAAGAGAGGGGAAAAAACCACCTGCAATATTATAACAAACTGATTAATACTGTTACAAATGGTATAAGCATCCTGTTTTCATATACTTACAAGTAATTACCATGTTTGTAGGCAAGTCCACCCAACAAAGAAAGGAACTACCTTGTAGGTCTCTAGCCCAATCGAACTCTATATTTATGTTGGAATTAAAATATGAAACGTAGCGGAAGGAACATATCATTGACAAACAAAAATTTTCTAAAAACTTTGTTCATCGAGAATAGATAAATAATTTTAATTAATAATAGAAGGCTTTAGGAATTTTACTAACCTTTTGAAGACTATCAGGGTATATTAGCTTTCCTCTTTGGCACCACGATCTTTCAATCCAGGCCTCTATACTAATGGAAAGACGAGTGGGTGTCAAACTACAAGAATGAATTTTCCTTACACTTTTCTGAATCTGCTATGTACTCAACACATGAGATAACAGACTTTTTTTTTTTTAGAGAATAACTCTTAGTTTTTCTCTCTGAATATTTTGCAAAACAAAAAAAACTCTTGAGATAATTGTTATCTCTCTCTTTTTATATCTAAGCCATTTGTCATTTTTCAATTGACTTTCCATTCGAAATAACCACCATATCACATATATAGAAAAAGTATATATTTTGCATGATTGTAACTTTTTTACTTTCTCCTTCCTTTTTTTTTCTTTCTTTCTCGAATCACTTTCTGCTTCGTATCTCACACACACACACACATACATATATATATATATATATATAAGTAAAAAAGTAAATGTGAAATGTAAAACCTTTTACGTTTTTTTTTTTGTTTTATATTAATATATATATATATATTAATACATTATAAAATCTTATATATATAAAAAGATTTGGTTCAAAACCATATATACATATATATGTATCTAAATTCAAAAATAAATCATATTTATTTAAAAATTAATCAATTAATTAATTAACTAATGCTCAGTTAAATGTGACAACATTTATCATATTACATAAAACATTTTTCTATGTTACATTAATAATTCAAGTGTGAAATAATTAATTTAGAATTCAATAATTCTAAACTAAATATGTATAATTCATTTTATGCATAAATCCAATATAGTGTTACAGAGGTGGCATTAGGGGCCTATGGACCTATAACCCAAGCTCTAATAAATTTCACAATTGATCAAACTCTTTTATTAATGTGTTAAATTTATTAGTTTCAGTGTTACTCTATTAAAAACCTAACACTAAACTCTTAAGGTTATAGTAAAATTACTCAAAGAAAGTTAGCAAGTGGTCCATTGATATAATCATTACATATAAGTCAGTCCTCTACAAATAGTTCATAATAAGAGCTAGGTTCAATTTCTGTTTATCTCTCATATTATATCTTTATCCTTGAGTACCAATAATTATCTAATGAACAGTTAATTCATAATCTTATTGTGAACGAGCGCTCTACTAATCAAACCTTGAATCATCACTCAAGAGAACTATTTTTCTAACTTCCATATGGAAGGAATGGATTCTATATCTGTATAATATTATTCCTAACTACTTATTACATTTTGTTTCCAAGATGCTAAGTTATGATCTGTACTAAAACAAATCTTACCAAGGAAATCAAAAAACATAATGTCATAAACAGGAGTCTAATAAATACTTAGGTTAAGACTGTCAAATATATGATCATCATAGTGATAAATTTGAATACTCTATATCTAACGGATGATTATTAGAGATTTATACTTTATCTGGTCTAGTCCTATATAATCTCATTATATAAAGTACCTCCAATCTAATGTCTCTACATTAATAGTCTGGATAATAACTATTTCATTCTAAATGAGATTGGACTGTACTTGTAATATTTAATTAAAGATCCCAAACTTTAATTAATTATTATGGACCATTTAGATTATTATCTATAAATTTTATCCCTAAGCATATAACACTTATATGCTAAATTTCTAGTCACATAAATAATCATGGAATTTTCTCGATGTTTATAAATGTATTCATAACACATATGAGCAACCAATATAATTATAAATGTTACTTTATTTATTTATTATCAAAATGTACAATGTCATAGCTTTTAGGTCACCAAACCCAACAATCTCCCAGTTGCCTTAAAGCAGGTGAGCATGTCTCTAAGACCTAAGCCTTCCATGTGTGCCTCGAAGCTCTTTGCAAGTAACGTCTTGGTGAAAGGGTCGGCAAGGTTGTTATCCGACACTATCTTCACAACTTTCACATCGCCTCGATGTACTCTTTCTCTGATCAAATGATATTTTCTCTCTATATGCTTTCCTCTTTTGTGGCTTCTTGGTTCTCTTGAATTTGCCACTGCACCACTATTATCACAATATAGTGTGAGTGGTTTATCCATGCCTAGAACTACTTCAAGATCATTTAAGAACTTACGGAGCCAAACAGCTTGTTTAGCTGCTTCACAAGTAGCTACATGTTCAGCTTCTATAGTTGAATTAGCAATACAAGATTGTTTGATGCTTCTCCAAACTATGGCTCCACCACCAAAAGTAAACATTGATCCAGACGTAGATTTACGTGTATCTTTGTTTGATTGAAAATCAGAATTAGTGTATCCAATGGGAATCAAATTCTCACCGGAATATGCTAGCATATAGTTTCTCGTTCTTCTAAGATACTTGAGAATATGTTTAACCGCTACCCAATGATCTAATCCTAGGTTGGATTGATACCGACTGACTGTACCCATTGCATAGCAAATGTCAGGCCTTGTACACAACATGGCATACATTAGACTTCCTACTACAGATGCATAGGGTACTCGTCTCATGTTTTCTTCCTCTTGAGGTGTCTTAGGACACTACTCTTTTGAAAGATAAACTCCATGACGTGTAGGTAAATTACTTTTCTTGGAGCTTTGCATTGAAAATTTGGTTTGCACCTTATTGATATACGATGCCTAAGACAGCGTCAGCAGTTTGTTCTTGTGATCTCTTATGAGTTGTATTCCAAGAACATAACTTGCCTCTCCTAAATCTCTCATTTGGAATTGGTTGGCAAGCCATTTCTTTACATTAGATAATACCCCTACATCATTCCCAATGAGTAGGATATCATCTACATAAAGAACTAAGAAGACCATCTTCTTATCTTCGATATACTTGTATACACAAGGTTCATCAATATTTTGATCAAAACCATAAGATTTGATCGTGTCATGCCCCGGAGCATGGGAGGTGACGTGGTAGATTAATTAAGTAGAAATTTAGTTAAAAATTGGGTTTTAGAATCAATTTATAAACAAAAATGTGATAATTATAAAATCGTTTATTTAAAGTGAGTAGTTATAGTATTCGAACAAATAAAATAATAGAATAAAACAAGCGATAAGGAGATAATAAAATAATAAAATAAAAGGTGAGGTGAGAATGGGTCCCATTGACCCATATGTTGTGCACACACACAGTACTGACAATATTACAATACAACCAAAGTCCAAAATAAAAGAAAAAGTTAAGATTTTTACATGCCTTGAATTGTTGTACTACAACCTACCTAAATCTTCTACTGGTCACAAGTCAGGTCAACGGACTCTTCTCCGATCCGAAGTTGATATCCACCGAAGGGGTAAGATTTTAAAACAAATAAAATGTGAGCGAAAGGCTTAGTAGGACTATATTTTCAAAACATTTTAATATTGAGAGAAATTTCATTATTCAAATAAACATATAGAAAACAAACTAGAATAAACAAATAAATGGATGAAAATTTAATAAAAGTTTTTTCTTACCAAAGCAGTTTAATTGGTCAACAAGAAAGAATACCATTTTCCTTTCCTAGGCAAACCATATGTTAATCACCATCGTAGTGGCCCAGCTGGGTTTCGGGACTTGCCCCCAAGGTCGCGCACTACATGACCCGATCTCTGATATGGCATCATGCCCTTAAAAATGATTATATATATCTTTCTATGATTATTAAAATTTCTTTTTACCAAATATATTCATTTACATTCATTATGAGGTTTATTATGGAAAATCACCTCAGTTCTACCATTTATGAAATCAGTCAATAAAAATATATTTTCAACCAATCATTTGAAAACTTTTTGTTAAAAATTCCTTTTAGGCCAAAACATTTAAAACTAGCTACCAAGGAAGGGGTAGAAGTCCTACCTCAACACTCATATTGGTGTCCCTCAACGAAATCTAGGTTGCTATACTTTAGCTCCGCGAATCCATGTATAACCTTAAATGTATAATAACTTAGTTTATTAAGATCTAACTTGAGATATCCTATGTTACTAAATCGTCTCATGGTGTCCTAGTGTGCCATTTAGGTTTATAAAATCATTTTACAAAGTTAGGATTTCAATCAGAGATCAAAATGATGAAAACGGGTGAAAAATCATAAAATTTTACCATACCTGATCGGCCTGTCGGTCCCCTTGGTTTGGCCATCCGAATTGCACAGTTTGGCCTGTCGAAAAACCTAGTCTGGTCGGCCAAACTTTTCTAGGTTTGGCCTACCAGTTAGATGAATCTGGTCTGCCAAACACATGAATCTGGCCTGCCGATCTGGAAAAATTCCAAAATTTTTCAAGCATGGGTCTTGGCCTCTCGAAGCCCAAATCTTCAATTCTAACCTATTTTCTCAATTCTCTTGCATAGGTAATGATCATAATTGATAGAAAAACATAGTAGATTACTTTTTAATGCTTTATAACAAGTTTTAAACAAAATTTTCAAATAAATCCAAAAATAGAGAAAAATGAAAAATCTTGATTCAAATCTGTTTTTGATGAAACAAAGCTTGTGTTATAGTTATTCTAAGTTCATCTAATCTAGATTGAACGTTTTCTAAGCTTAGAAAAGCTTAGATTTTGAAATGTAAGAAAAATTGAAAAAAAAATTAAGAAGTTTTGAAAATTTGGAAACTAACATCGGATTAAGCTTTGAATCGAGTTTGTGGTTGCTCAATCATGTTCCCAAGCCTTCAATCTACTAACCCGAAGCTTGAAATTGAATTTTGTTTCAAAATCTTGAGAGAGAATGAGTGTGTGAGAGAGAGAGAGAGAGATCGAGAGAGAAAAAGAGAGAGGGAGAGTGACGAGCGAGAGAGAGGAGAGAGAGAGTGTAAGTGAGAGTGAGAAAGAGAAAGAGAGAGTGAGAGATTTTATAAAGAAAATGAAGGCTGTTTTCAAAAAGATACCACGTCCCACATGTGGTTTTCCAAAGTGGGATGTGTTGGTCATTTAGAAAATTGTTTTGTTTTCAGTATTTAAAATAGAAATTAAAAATAATTAAGAGTGATTAAAAATCATTAAAATAACCAAAATATCATAAATTTAGGAAGTTTACGAAATAATCAAATTAAGTTTAAAATATTCATTATGGCACAATAATTCACCATTTTACATTCTAATAACACTTAATTAATTCCGAGGCGTTATAACTCTCCATCCCTAAAAGAATTTCATCCTTGAAATTTTACAAATCAATTCAAAGCAAAACAAATACAGATACAACTCCTGCATAATCGACTCTAATTCCCAAGTGGCTTCATCAACCCCGTGATGTTGCCACATGACCTTAACTAACAGAATCTCACGACGACACAAACTGATCACTTTACGATTGATGATCTAGATCGGCACTTCTTCATACATCGTGTCTTCTTGAATCTATACGTATTGGAACAAAATGATCTTATCCTGCTCAGGTGGACACTTCCAAAGCATCGACACATGAAATACGTCATGAACATGTGAAAGTTTCAAAGGAAGGTTGAGTCGATAAGCAACCACACCAATACATTGGGTAATCTCGAACGGTCCAACATATCTTGGCACGAGTTTTCCTTTTACTCCGAATTCCAAGGGTTGACATCTTCTATTTGAATAACTCTTCTATCGACTTTGAGCTGCTTTCAATCAGTCTTGAATCATGACGATCTTCTCATTGCTATCATGAATCTCATTTGGCCCAAGAATAATTCTATCTTTTGGTTTAGCCCAACACACCGGCGATTGACACGGTCGTCCATATAGTGCTTCGAATGGTGCCATACCAATACTTGATTGATAGCTATTGTTGTATGCAAACTCTACCAGATGCAAGTACTTCTTCTAGTTCCCGTCGAAGTCTAATGCATAAGCACGTAGCATATCTTTGAGAATCTGAATAACTCCCTCAGATTGCCCATCGGTCTGAGGATGGAATGCCGTATTGAAGTTCAAATCTATACCCATAACCTCCTGAAAGCTCCTCTAGTACTTAGCATTAAACTTAGTATCCCTATCTGATATAATGGATAAGGGAACTCCATGCAATCTTACTATGTTCTATAGATACGAATCCCTGAGAATCCTCCACGAACATGTTGATCTAAACGAAATGAAACGAGCTGACTTCGTTAATGTGTCAACCACGACCCAAATCGCATCATGTCTGAGCTTCGTCCTTGGCAATCCAGTAAGGAAATCCATTGCCACATGTTCCTATTTCCACCCTGGAATAGGAAGCGACTGAAGCTGACCTGCTGGCTTCTGATGCTCTGTTTTCACCTAAAGACAAGTCGTACATAAGGCCACGTACTCCCGAATATCCTTCTTCATACCTCTCCACCAATAATGCCTCTTAAGATCATGGTACATCTTTGTGCTTCCTGGATGAATGACAAACTAAGACTTATGAGCTTCATCCATTACGACCTTCATCACTTCTGCAATTGCTGGAACTACTATACGCTCCCTGAAGTACAACGAGCCATCCGCACGTATCCTCCATTCTTTGAACTGCTCTCTGTTCTGAATTCGCATCTAGATTCCTTGAAGGTGCTGGTCTTGCCATTGATTCTGCTTTATCATCTGAACAAGAGTTAGGGTTGTCTACATGTGGTACACCAAAATGCCATCATAGTCTTCATGATACTATAGCTCGAACTCACTCACTGTTGCATCCCTCTTCTAATCTTCAAGAGCCAAACAAGTGAGAATCCCTAAAGACTTTCGATTGAGCGCATCCGCAATGACATTAGCTTTCCTAGGATGATACTGTAGCACAAAATCATAATCTTCCATGTATTCCATCCATCTTCGCTCCCTCAGGTTCAAATCCCTTTGGGTAAACAAATACTTCAAACTCTTATGGTCGAAGAAAACCTAAAATGTCACCCCATACAAATAACATCTCTAGATTTCAGCACATGAATCACTACCGTGAGCTCTAAGTCATGAGTGGGATAGTTTCGCTCGTGGGTTCATAGCTGTCTCGATCTGTACGCTATCACATGTCCATGCTGCATCAACACACACCCAAGTCCACGCCCTAACGCATCCGTGTAAACCTCATACGGCTCATCACTACTGGGAATGATTAATACTGGAGTTGAGGTCAACCGATTCCTTAACTCTTGAAAAGCAAGCTCACACTCTTCGTTCCACTTGAACCTGACATTTTTCCTGACCAATCTTGTCAACGGTGCTGCTATCTTCAAAAAGTCTTTCACAAATTTCCTGTAATATCCTGCAAGTCCCAAGAAACTACAAATTTCTATCACATTCCTTGGTCATTTTCAATCTACTATGGCTTCTATCTTTGACGGATCCACTAAGATACCATGCTTAGAGATGACATGACCCAAAAATTTGACCTCTGTCAACTAGAATTCACACTTTTCCTTCTTGGCATACAACTGATGCTCCCATAAAGTTTGAAGCATGATTTTGAGATGCTACTCATGCTCCTTCCAAGTGTTAGAATAAACCAAGATGTCATCAATGAACACGATCACAAACTGATCCAAGCAAGGCCTGAATATCTTGTCATCAAATCCATGAAGGCAGCTGGAGCATTCGTCAATCAAAACGGCATCACTAGAAATTCAAAGTGCCCATACCGAGTCCTAAAAGCTGTCTTAGGAATGTCCTTTTCCTTAATCCTAAGTTGATCATATCTTGACCTCAAGTCTATCTTCGAGAAGTACCGCGAGCCTCCTAATTGATCGGGCAGAGGATACTTATTCTTCACCGTGACCTGATTCAACTATCGATAATCTATACATAATCTGAGAGTCTCATCATGTTTCTTTGCAAACAAACTAGTGCTCCCCACGATGATGTATTATTTTAGATGTATCCCTTGTCAGCAAGCTCCTGAAGCTGCTTCTTGAGTTCTTTAATCTCTACCGACACCATCCAGTAAGGTGCTACAAAAATTGGAGCTATTCTTGGAAACAATTCAAAACCAAATTCGATCTCTCGATATGGTGGTAATCCTGGCAACTCGTCAGGGAAGACATCATCAAATTCATCTACCACTGGGATTGCTGCATTTCTTCTCAAGGTGTTAGATTCTCCTTCTAGGTTCATGAGGAAGGCATAGCAAGCTGCGTTCTTCTGCCCTCCGAGACAAGCCCTTAGAAGATGCTCACTCATTAACCGATCACCACCACCCTAGTGAGTGATTACCATCCCCCTATTTGACACTAGGGTTATCTTCCTAAGTTGGCAGTCTACCACTACATTATATTTGGACAACCAGTCCATCCCTAGGATTACATCATATGATCTCATGGGGATTACAATCAAATCACTTTTCAAAATCTCATCCCCAATCTTTATTTTACAAGCTTTATAAATACTATTCATACACACCTGCCCCAAGGGTGAAGCTATAACTAAGGGTTCATCAAACTCTTCTATCTCTAATCCCAAGGCATGTACAAAAGAGCTTGAAATGAGAGAATGAGTGGCACTAGTATCAAATAACACGTGTGCTAAAGACTGAGAAACCATAATCATACCTTCGACAACAGCGTTACTAGTCTGGGCATCTAAACTCCCTGATGTCATCATGTGACCTGTACTGGGCTTTTCCTTTTCCTCTATCAACATTGCTAGGTCTTGGGTTGGTTGGCTGATACTACTACGATGATAGCGACTACACATTGGCTGTATTCAACGCTCAGTACTAAGGGACGTTACGCTAAAAGTTTTACAGTTAGTGTCCTTGTGCTGAATATGGCAGTTGCTAAGGAGAGAACTGATGGAACAAAAGTTGAGGGTACTGCTGAGGCTAAGGTAGAATCTAAAGCTGGGGCAGACGACTAGCTCCTTCTCTCGTCTGAAATCCTGGGCGAGCACTCCTGATCAGACAATTCCTCGTGATGTATCCCAGTTGCTGGCAATAGTAACAATAGAAGCTATACGGGTTGCTACGCCTACTGCTGGATTAACTGCTGCTGTCGCTGTTTGCGCTACCTTGTTTGTTCTTTCTTAGAGACAGTCGACTAGTGATGCTCCTCCTGCTGCTCCTCTGTGGTCCTCCTGATGTCTTGGCACGATTCTCACCATGTTGTGCATTGTCACTCTCCACTAATATTGCTGATGACATAAGCTCTCCAAAGTTCCTGAGTCATAAGGCAACCACCTATCGTCAAATAGGGGCTTTAAGTCCGTCCTAAAATTTGATGCACTTCTCACGCTCCGATGCCACTGTAGATGGAGCAAACCTGGCCAATTCATTGAACCTCACGTCATATTCCCGTACTAACATATCACCCTATTGCAACCCATATAATTTTGTCGCCTTTTGATCCCTGTATCCCTGCAAAAAGTAGCAATCGTAAAACAATTCCTCAAACCTATCCCAACTGACGTTACCATTATTCTCCAGGTGTTTAGCTTGCTTCCACCAAGTATTGGTGCCACCTTCAAACTTATATGCTATAAATTCCACACGATACTCCGCTGGCACACCAGGAGTATCCAAATGCTTCATTATTGAATCTAACCAATATTCTGCCACTTGCAGGTCCCCATTTCCATCGAAATTTGGTATAGACGCAAGTCAAAACTCCTTAAAGTATGAATGCCAACGACTAGCCTTGAAATCATCTGGTCTTGCCTTTGCTGCCATCTGTCGGAGTGCAGCAAACATGGCCCTCATCATGCCCACATTATTTTCAAACTCGACATTAGTTGTAGAATGCCATCTAGCTGCCATTCTCTCACTTCTGAAAACAAAATTTGGGCTATCAGTGCTATTTCATTGTCGTACCTATGTGTGCACAATTACCAAGGCTCATAACCATGAGCTTTGATACCACTCTGTCATGCCCCGGCGTACGGGAGGTGACATGGTAGATTAATTAAGTTAATTAAATAGAAATTTAGTTAAAATTTTGGGTTTTAGAATCAATTTATAAACAAAAATGTGATAATTTTAAAATCGTTTATTTAAAGCGAGTAGTTATAATATTCGAACAAACAAAATAATAGAATAAAACAAGCGATAAGGAGATAATAAAATAATAAAAGAGAAGGTGAGACGAGAATGTGTCCCACTGACTCACACCTTGTGCACACACACAGTACTGACAATATTACAATACAACCACAGTCTAAAATAAAAGAGAAAATTAAGATTTTTACATGCCTTGAATTGTTGTACTACAACCTACCTAAATCTTCTACTGGTCGCAAGTCCGATTAGCAAACTCTTCTCCAATCCTAAGCTGATATCCACCGAAGGGGTAAGATTTTAATACAAATAAAACGTGAGCGAAAGGCTCAGTAGGACTATATTTTTAAAACATTTTAATATTGAGAGAAATTTCATTATTCAAATAAACATATAGAAAACAAACTAGAATAAATAGATAAATGGATGAAAATTTAATAAAAGTTTTATCTTACCAAAACAGTTTAATTGGTCAACCAGAAAGAATAACATTTTCCTTTCCTGGGCAAACCATATGTAAATCACCACCGTAGTGGCCCAGCTGGGTTTCAAGACCTGCCTCGAAGGTCGCACACTACACGACCCGATCTCTGATATGGCATCAGGCCCGTAAACATAATTATATATATCTTTCTATGATTATTAAAATTTCTTTTTACCAAATATATTCATTTCATTCATTATGAGGTTTATTATGAAAAATCACCTCAGTTCTACCATTTATGAAATCAGTCAATAAAAATATATTTTCAACCAATCATTTGAAAACTTTTTGTTAAAAATTCCTTTTAGGCCAAAACATTTAAAACTAGCTACCAAAGATGGGGTAGAAGTCCTACCCAATACTCGTGTCGATGTCCCTCACTGAAATCCAGGTCCGCTATACATTAGCTCCATAGATCCACGTACAACCTTAAATGTATAATAACTTAGTTTATCAGTATCTAACTTGAGATATCCTATGTTACTAAATTATCTCATGGTGTCCTAGTGTGTCATTTAGGTTTATAAAATCATTTTACAAAGTCAGGATTTCATTTAGAGTTCAAAACAATGAAAACGGGTGAAAAATCACAAAATTTCAACATGCCCAGTTGGCTTGCCGGTCCCCCTGGTTCAGCGAGCCGAACTGCATAGTTCGGCCTGTTGAAAAACCAAGTCTAGTTGGCCAAACTTTTCTAGGTTTGGCCTACTGGTTAGATGAATCTGGCCTACCAAACACATGAATCTGGCTTGCCAAACACGAAGTTTGCCCTGCCAATTTGAAAAAATTCTAGTCCAAGCATGGGTCTCGGCCTCCCCGAGCCCAAATCTTCAATTCTAACCTATTTTCTCAATTATCTTGCATGGGTAATGATCATAATTGATAGAAAAACATAGTAGATTACTTTTTAATGCTTTAAAACAAGTTTTAAACAAAATTTTTAAATAAATCCAAAAATACAAAAAAATAGAGAAAAATAAAAACTCTTGATTTAAATCTGTTTTTGATGAAACAAAGCATGTATTCTAGTTATTCTAAGTTCATCTAATCTAGATTGAATGTTTTTTAAGCTTAGAAAAGCTTAGATTTTGAAATGCAAGAAAAATTAAAAAAAAAGTTAAAAAGTTTTAAAAATTTAGAAACAAACCTCGGATTAAGCTTTGAATTGAGTTTGTGGTTGCTCAATCACGTTCCCGAGCCTTCAATCCACTAACCCGAAGCTTGAAATTGAATTTTTTTTCAAAATCTTGAGAGAGAATGAGGGAGAGAGAGAGAGAGAGAGAAAAAGAGAGAGGGAGAGTGACGAGCGAGAGAGAGGAGAGAGAGAGTGTGAGTGAGAGTGAGAAAGCTAAAGAGAGAGTGAGAGATTTTATAAAGAAAATGGAAGGCTGTTTTCAATAAAATACCACATCCCACACGTGGTTTTCCAAAGTGGGACATGTTGGTCATTTGATAAATTGTTTTGTTTTCAGTATTTAAAATAGAAATTAAAAATAATTAAGAGTGATACAAAATCATTAAAATAACCAAAATATCATAAATTTAGGAATTCTACAAAATAATCAAATTAAGTTTAAAATATTTATTATAGCACGCTATTTCACCTTTTTACATTCTAATAACACTTAATTAATTCCGGGGCGTTACAGATCACTTCATCAAATCTCAAGTTCTAAGATCTTGAAGCTTGCTTGAGTCCATAGATGGACCTCTACAACTTGCAAACTTTTTGCTCTTAACATTTGACTATAAACTCTTCTGGTTGCACCATATAGATGCTTTCCTCAAGATAGCCATTCAAAAAGGCAGTCTTGACATCCATTTGCCATATCTCATAATCAAGACAAGCAGCAATGGATAAAAGAATCTGAATGGATTTAAGCATTGCTACAGGCGAGAAAGTTTCTTCATAGTCAACTCCCTCCTTTTGGGTATAACCCTTTGCCACAAGCCTAGCTTTGAAAGTCTCAACTTTCCCATCCACTCTTCTTTTCTTCTTGTAAATCCATTTCACCCTATGGGTTTTATCCCTTCAGGTAGGTCTATAAGTTCCCAGATTGAATTGGAATATATTGACTCCATTTCACAATTCACAGCTTTCAGCCATTTTTCCTTCTTAGAATCTTTCATTGCATCACGATATGTCAATGGATCATCCTCACCATTATCATAGATAGCATCATGTGCTTCTCCAATTTTCCTACAGCAAGCAGGTGGTCTCACAACCCTCTCACTACGTCAAGGTGGTATAACATTCTGATATGGAGATGTGGTCTCCTTGTTTTGTCCTTCGACAATGATTGTCTGTTGCGGTCTAATCTAATCAGAAAGTAACTCTTCAAGTACAACTTTGCTATGAGGTTTATAGTTTGTCATATAATCATTCTCTAGAAAAGTGGCATTTGTCGATACAAATACCTTCTTTTCTTATGGACTATAAAACAAACCTCTCCTCGTTCCCTTTGGGTATCCCACAAACAAGCACAATTCAGAGTGTGGTTCCAGCTTATTGGTCTTTCCTTTCAGCACATGTGCTAGACACCCCCATATACACATATGTCGCATACTAAGTTTGCGACTATTCCATAACTCTAAAGGTGTTTTTGGAATAGACTTAGATGGAACTATGTTTAGAAGATACACTGCAGTTTGTAGTGCATATCCTCAAAATGAAGTGGGTAATGATGAGTAGCTAAGCATGGATCTCACCATATCAAGCAACGTCTGATTTCTTCTCTCTACAACACCATTTGGTTGTGGTGTTCTAGGTGCGGTGAGTTGTGATAGAATACCATGTTCTATCATATAGTCCTTGAATTCAGTATCAAGGTATTCTCTTCCTCAATCAGATCGAAGACTCTTCACCATCTTCCCTAATTGCTTTTCAGCTTCTGCTTGGAATTCTTTGAACTTTCCAAAAGTTTTAGATTTCCTTTGCATTAGGTATATATAACCATACCTTGAACAATCATCAATAAATGTGACAAATATTCATAACCGCCACGTACTTGTACATTCAATGGACCGCAGACGTCCAAATGTATTAGCTCAAGTGGTTCCTTGGCCCATTCACCTTTCGCAGAGAAAGGCCTTTTAGTCATTTTACCTTCAAGACTAGATTCACAAACAGGTAGAGAACATACTTTTAGTTCTTTTAAAGGACCATCCTTTACTAGTCTGTTAATTCTGTCAAGGTTAACATGACCTAATCTAAGGTGCCATAGTTATGTTTCATTATCAAAAGAAATCTTTTGCTTCTTGGTTTTTGGTTGTTTACTTCGAACATTTCAGTATTGAGCAGTGATTTTTAGTTGGGCCTTAAAGTGTAAAGCCCATTTTCTAGATGCGTAGAACAAATATTCAAGCCATTTCCAGAAATATTAACATAATTATTATTAAAAAAAACATTAAACATTTGTTCAAACAACTTGGAAACAAAAATCAAATTTCTATGAAAACTAGGAATATAATAAACATTGTCCAAAATTAAAAACTTATTTCTAAAATAAAGCTTAACGTCTCCCACTGCTCCTACTGAAACAACCTCTCCCATTCCCACTCTCATCATTTGGTCCTTGTTGGCAAGCTCCCTTGAATAACTAAGCACCTGCAAAGAAGAACAAACATGCTTAGTTACCCCTGAATCAATTATCCAAGGTGAAGCATCATCTTTAACTAAACAAGCTTCTAAAATGAGTAAATCTGATTTACGGTTGTTCTTCTTTTCTTTGAGCTCCTAAAGATACTTCTTGCAGTTTCTCTTTTGGTGCCCAACTATGCCGTAGTGGAAACATTTTCCTTTAAGCTTCTTTTGGATTGAGCTCTTTTTGTTGTTGTTGCTTTTGTTCTTCTTAGGTTGCCCTCCATTCTTAGACTTACCACTTACTTTAGTTATCTTCCTCTTATTGTTCTTTTGAGTGGAAGAGGAAGGTTGAGCTTCTACAACATTTGCCTCACCTTCTTTAGTCTTTTCTTTCGAAATAGACTTGAAGGTTTGAAGCTCATTAAGCAACTCAGTCATGTTATATTTCAGCTTATTCATGAAATCGTTGCTTTTGAACTCAAGGAACGTAGGGGAGAGGGTTTCCAAAATCATTCCCACCTGTGTGGCTTCCTCTATCATTGCCCCATTTAACTCGACCTTATGGAGATAGTTAGCCATGTTGAGAACATGCTCTCTGACTAAGATCCCTACCTTCATTTTGGCATTCATTACTACCTTGATGGCTTCATGGTGTGCCTTTTCAGAAGGTTTACCAAACATGTCTTGTAGAGACTACATTATCTCATAAGCTGTCTCCATGTTTTCGTGTTTCATCCTAAGCACGTCAGACATGCCAGCCAAAAGAAAACAGCGGGCCTTGTTGTTTGCCTCGATCCAACGGTCATATACTTCTTGTACATTACGAGGAGCATTAGCAACAGGCAATGGAGGACATTCCTCCTTCAGTACAAACTTGTAATTTTTTCAAATTAGTACAATGATCATATTACTCTTCCACTTGAAAAAATTATCTCCAGTTAATTTTTCATTTAAGAGAATAGCGATGATTGGATTAGACATTGTTGCTATAATAAATAAATAAAATTACATAAATTAAATGGTTGCATAAACATCATAAATATATGTTTTAAAATAGTAAACATGATGCATGATGCATATGAAAAAACACACAAAAAATATTTTACTAATTCCACGATTATTCAATTTTAATAAATAAAGTGCCGTCGTAGGATAGGTCAAATTATTTATGAATTGAATTGAGATATTCTCAATTAATAAATATATTTAAAATATCTCATATTTTCTATATTTATTAATAACCGTTTATATTTGGTCAAGATATAATTAACAATTTAATTATATCCTTATAAGTGTGACCCACTATTTTAGATTTTAACAACTTAACTCAAAATTGCCGCCGTAAGGTAGGTCAATTTTGAAATACATTGTAGAATCCTATCTATTGAAAGCCAACCTTGTTATTGATTTCAATGGACACCCTCCGTAGGGAGGACGAAATCAAAGCGTTGTGAGGCACTACTTAAATCTCACGGTGTTGTACTAATAGTAGAGATTGTAGGTTATATTGTCGTATTACCTTCTCCCACTCATTATTTTAAAAGATGTGTTTTATCTTCTAAAACATTATATGTTTCATAACTCTAGTAAATAAAACAATTTTAATTACTAGGTTATATTATGTGTTAATAAAATCTCATTTTATTTACATTTAAATAAATTACCAGATTTTCTAAAAAATCTAAATTTATTATGAATTGTCTAAGTTACCTAATATTAAACAATTTAAAATTAGATAACTTAGAATTAATGTGAATTTTACCAAGTCTTAACTATTAAAACTAAATTCACATTATTTGGTTGATTAATAAATTAATATTCTATAAAACCAACCCAATTAATTTAATCTCATTAAATTAATACTAACACATATTAAATCATTTTATAAACACCTTTATAAAAAAAATAATATGCAATTGTATGTATGTCATGTTATAATAACTATAAGTGGGCACTTTCCTAGATGACATGTTATAATACATGAATATATTATCACAATTATCTCATGAAAATAAAGCATGAAAATAAATATTGGATTTTTGGCCGAGTCCTTTTGGATAATTAAATTACAACCCATAAAAAAATGAGAAAAAAAAATTGCAAAGGTCTTCTTGTAATTTATACGTAATTCCTTGCACCAATGTTGTAGTCTTGATCAAATGGTTTACTTCATGAAACACTGCAGGGTTACCTTTGAAATTTGATAGGCCTAAAGTTCTCAACTAGGCCAAATGATCCAATGAACTTCTTTTTCTTCATCACTCCACGTGTAGTAGGTGACGGAGAGGAGAAAAAAAATTGAAAAGAAATAATAATAATAACAATAAATTACAAAAAAGCCTATACCCTTTGATGGGTTTACACAAATTTGATCTAATCAAATTGAAAATAAAATTATCAATCCAAAAGGACCATATAATTAATAACCAAAAATCCATTCATTAAATAACCATTCATCACATGAATAAAAATTGTAAAGATGTAAAGTGCCCATAGACATGCATCAAATACATGATATTATCAAAATAAAATCATGTCAATTAAAATTATATATGCTATAACCCTCTCTGATATCATTTGTTGGAATTAAATTATGAAACACAGCGGAAAGAACGAATCATTGACAAACAAAAATTTTCTGAAAACTTTGTTCATCGGGAATCGATATATAATTTTAATTAATAATATAAAGCTTTAAAAATTTTACTAACCTTTTGAAGACTATTAGGGTATTCTAGTTTTCCTCTTTGACATCACGATCTTCCAATCTAAGCCTCTATACCAATGGAAAGATGAGTGAGCGTCAAACTGCATGAATGAATTTTTCTCACACTTTTATGAATCTACTATGTACTCAACACATGAGATAGCAGATCCTTTTTTTTAGAGAAGAACTCTCAATTTTTCTCTCTGAGTATTTTGCAAAAGTTATGTGAATGAAAAAAAAAAAATCTTGAGATAACTGTTATCTCTTCCTTTTTATATCTGAGCCATTAGTCATTTTTCAATTGACTTTCAATTTGAAATAACCACTATATCACATATATAGAGAAAGTATATATTTTGCATGATTGTGACCTTTTTACTTTCCCCTTTCTTTTTTTTTTTCTTTCTTTCCTGAATCTCTTTGCGATTTGTATCTCTCACACACACACATACATATATATATATATATAAGTAAAAAAGTAAACGTGAAACGTAAAACCTTTTACCTTTTTTTTTTGTTTTATATTAATATATATATATTAATATATTATAAAATATTATATATATAAAAAGATTTGGTTCAAAACCATATATATATATATATATATATATATGTATCTATATTCAAAAATAAATCACATTTATATAAGAATTAATCAATTAATTAATTAACTAATGCTTAGTTAAATATGACAACATTTATCACATTACATTATATGTCACAGAGAACATTTTTCTGTGTCACATTAATAATTCAAGTGTGAAATAATTAATCCAAAATTTAATAATTCCAAACTAAATATGTATAATTTATTCTATACATAAATCCAATATAGTATTACAGAGGTGGCATTTGGGACCTATGGACCTTTAACCTAAGCTCCAATAAATTTGACAATTAATCAAACTTTTTAATTACTGTGTCAAATTTATTAGTTTCAGTGTTACTCCACTAAAAATCTGAAACTGAACTCTTGAGGTTATAGTAAAATTACTCAAAGAAAATTAGCGAGTAATCCATTGATATAATCATTACATATAAGTCAGTCCTCCATAAATAGTTCATAATAAGAGCTAGGTTCAATTTTTATTTACATCTCTTACAATATCTTTATCCTTGAGTACCAATAATTCTCTAATGAACAGTTAATTCATAATGTTATTATGAACTAGCACTCTACTATTCAAACCTCGAATCATCACTCAAGAGAACTATTTTTCTAACTTCCATAGGGAACGAAAGGATTCCATATCTATATGATATTATTCCCAACCACTTATTACGTTATGTTTCCAAGATGCTAAGTTATGATTTGTGCTAAAACAAATCTTACCAAGCAAATCAAAAAACATAATGTCATAAACAAGAGTCTAATAGACACTCAGGATTAAGACTGTTAAATATATGATCATCATAGTGATAAATTTGAATACTCTATATCTAACAGATGATTGTTAGAGATTTATAATTTATCTGGTCCAGTCTTATATAATCTCATTATATAAAGTACCTCCAATTTAATGTCCTACAGTAATAGTCTGGATAATGACTATTTCATTCTAAATGAGATTGGACCGTACTTGTAATATTTAATTAAAGATCCCAAACTTTAATTAATTATTATGGACTATTTGGATTATTATCTATAAATTTTATCCCTATGCATATAACACTTATATGCTAAATTTATAGTCACATAAATAATCATGTAATTTTTTCGATGTTTATAAATGTATTCATAACACATATAAGCAACCAATATAATTATAAATGTCACTTTATTTATTTATTATCAAACTATATAATGTCATAGCTTTTAGGGCACCAAACCCAACAATTTACATAGTGAAGTTATGTGGATTCACCAAATCATGTGGCCCTTTTTTTTGCCTTTTTGAGCAAATATCACCAACTTTCTTTGACATAAATCTCTAAAGAGATCTATTAAAACATCTCCAATGCAATGTTATTGATATGCTGATGATAAATTTTGACATTTAAAAGTAAAAAACACTTTCCAATGTAATGCCATCTTTAATGTCAATTTACTATATGTTAAACTTGACGAAAAATTTACCACCAAGTACGAAAAATATCTTCAATACATTGATATTGATATGCCCATGATAAATTTTGGCATTTAAAAGTAAAAAAACACTTTCCAATATAATGTCATCTTTAATGTCAAATTTACTATATGTCAAACTTGACGAAAAATTTACCACCAAGTACGATATATGGCAAATTCAACACTTGCTTCTTATTGTTTGATAAATTGATGTTTTTTCTTTAATAACAACAATATTCTTGTATTAGGTTAATCATATAATTGTACCTCTTAATTTTTATTATTTATCAATTTCCTTTTGTTTTCAAAAACTAAAAGATATCCTTTGAATTTGAAAAACTTATTTTAATTTTATCCCTTGTAGACTTTTTGATTTGACAAACGTGACGTTAAAATAAAAATACCCTTAATTAAACTTAATTTATTTATAAAATATATGTTTTTTGAGAAAAATTTTTAAAAAATATATTTAAAATTTATAAAGTCATAAAACTTATGATCTTTTATTAAATTTGATGTTTTGTTTTAGAATTTTTTTATGTTTTTAAAATATAAAATATTTATCATAACTATTTAATTGTTTCGCCTAATTTTTTCTATATATAATGATGAAATTGAAATAAGTTTTTAAAAATTTCAAAAATACCTTTATAATTTCTAAGAACAGAGGAACAAATTTAGAAATAGTTAAAATTATGAGGTATAATTATGTAATTAATCCTTCTTACATTTAATTATTTTAATATTAAAAGTGTACTTTTACAAGTTTCAAAGGCTTAATAATTATTACAAAAAACAATATCATTTTAAACAATGTTATGCATTCAAGCAAAAAATAGAATAGCACATAATATATGTTATTTTCATATTTTTTAATGACAAACATAAGAATAATATTGACATTTACATTGGAGATGGTCCTATATTATCATCAATAAATTTTCATATTACTTAGGTTATGTTCAGAACCTAAATTTTAAGATGGAAAAAGAAATATGAATGAAAGTGTGAAGGAAAAAAAGGAAGGAAAAAAATACATTTTTTCTTGTGTTTGAAACTTAAGGAAAACAAGGCGCCAAAATAAGGAGGACATAATCATTGAATATAGTTACCATGCGCTCTCTGTCTTCAATTTCTCTCACTTCTTCTCTCTCCTCACTTTATCTCCTACCAAAATAAGCACTTTAATCCCAAAAATTGGGTTGATTGAGCAAGCTTTTAGATCCAACTGGTGAAAACCATATGCTTCGTCGCATGGGGATGCTATGTGTTTGTTGTAAGGTATTTAACATTAGTTTAAATTCTTTTTAGATTTTGTTTAAAGGTATTTTTTACTTTTGTTAAAGAAGAAATTGAAACTTTGTTGTCTGAGTAACACCTAAATATTTTGTTTATAAGAGTGACAAATATTATATCACAATCAATAGATGGTGGTTAAATATAAGATTAAAAAAAGTTGATGTATGGAATATAGGCTTTGGTCAAACCATGTGTTTTGATTGAATATTATACTTATAAATAAAAGTAGAGCATAATTATAAGATAAAAGAATTTTAGTGAGCTCAAATCAAATAAAGAAGCTGATTGAGGTTACATTTGAGAACGAAAAATAAAAAAAAAATGATTTCAATAGTGTGCATGAAAAAATGGTACTTGATAGGGTGTTGTAAGAAAAAAAAATGTTTCAATAAGGACTCATATGAAAAAAAAAAGATCTTATAAAAGAGAAGTTACGAAAATAAAAATATTTATCAAAGTTATGGATGAAAAAATGATATTCTAGACTATTTTTAGCAACAAAATGGCAATGTTTTTGGGAGAAGAAAAGCAAAAAAGGAAAAGTTAACAAAAGAAAAAAAAAGAACAAAAAAAAGCCTGTTTGGTATTATTTTAGAAGTTTTTGGAAATATTTTTGCATGCTTTTTAAGGTAAAAATTTCAAAAACACTTTTAGCACAATTTCCCAAACCTTTCTCATTTTCCAAAACAATACAATTTCCACCTATTTTGAAAATACTACTAAACGTGCTCAAAGTAACTTGATTATTTTTTTAATAATGCAATGAGCCAACTCTCATTTATTATATATAGTTATAGATATAGAAAAGAATCGAACACTAATAAAATACTTGAGAATTTTAATGCATTATATGGGTAATAATTAAAGATTATGCTAAGTAATTTAAGTTCAAATTTTGTGAGCTAAAGTTTGTGCTCGAAACTTTATTAAGTATTTTAAGAACAATTTTATAGTCACAGTAATTGTTGTTTTAATCTAATTTTTATAACAAATTTAATAAAAATAAAATATAGGATTTTTAATATTACAAATCATGCTATAGTTTTAAGCGAAGAAAGAATACAATAAGGATAAGAATGGAATGATAAGAATAGCAACATTAAGAACAGCAAGGAAGTGTAACTTTGGTTTAAAACAGGTTCTAAAAGTTTTCTAAGACAAGTCATGTAACGCCTTTATACAAACGTCATAGTAATCGTTACTTTTGCTTTAAAATCATTATTTAGAGATAAACAATTCAAATAAAACGCTTACACTTAAACAAATATCCCAAGACCGCATGCATATATATATTTTAAAGAAAATTACTTACTGGATTTGCTTCACTCACTCTGGTTAGCCTGACAGAACACCTTTAGCATTTGGCAAACTGGCCACCTATAGAGAACAGTTTACAAAAAAACTAATATATAGCAAATACAAGCTCACAAGTATAATCCAAGCACTCTTAACTTCTAATCAAACAATTAATTAAGACTAATTATGAAGAAATAAACTATATAGCATACTCTTTAATAAATAACCTAAGAAACTAAAAATCTAAAATTTAGATTACATTGAACTAAACATTAGTTCAAAAGAACATATCATAAATAGAACTAAGTCTCAAACAAATAAAAATGTGAAATATTTTTTTTTTGAGTTTAAGTTCCTTTTATGACATAATTTTGTTTATAATCCAACACTCCTTGAACACACGTCCATCTTTGTCCTCCATGCTAGTCAACCTGCATCTTATCTTAGCTACAAAATAATACAAACTAAGTAAGCATAAGCTTAGTAAGTACACATTCCTATCTTATAACATAAAACATTTCATAAAAATCATTACATAACATTATAACCATAATCATAGTAGTGCATGAAGCACAGGTTTATATAGAATATATATTTTCATTTAAACTTCAATATTTAAACATTATTCATTTTACCTTTAAGGGCCTAAGCATTGCACCATTAACGTCGTAGGTGCCCCATCATGAGAAGAGTTGGATAGCTAGTCCCATGCTAAACATGATGATTCCAAACCGTGCAAAATGTCATAAACATAAATGTAAGATGTACAACGCTTAATTAAGTGATACATATATATATAAGCTTTCTTTGAAAACTTGCCTAAACCATGAAAACGTAACCATAAGAATAAACATCCTTAGGAAAAATTCATCATAAAAGATCTTGAAAAAAGAACATTAAATCAAAAACTGTTGATTAGAAAACATTCCTTAACATTGTCATAGAGTTTATCATGTTGCAGGTGAGAATATACTTACTTGACTTGTTTGCTTACTAAACCTTAAATTGGATGACATTGTCGCGGTTCTCGATGGGCTTGCTTTTTCGAGTGTTCATGTCAATAATTCATATAATACATAAAATTGATATTCATGTTCATAATATCATTTGATACTATTCCATATCATCATATATCATTCTTAATGAAAGAAAACATCTTTGAGTAACAGACATGCACTTAGAGTCAAGAAACATAGAGATAGAAAAATTGACCTTTAATCACTTAGAGAAATCAATCTCAACTTATAAAAGCGTGAATAAAGTCTAAAACTTATTCTATAGCATAGGTAACATACAAAAACATCACTTAAATTTTCTTCTCCTAAAATATTAATCCAAAATACCTTTTTTCAAATTTTTTAATATATTTAAGTAAATTTATCAGTCACAAAAATTGACTGAAGATTAAGGATTCATCACCTTATTTCTTTTGATTCACATTCAATTAGAGCATGAAAATTTACAAGAATAAAGCTAACATATATATATAACTTTTAGATTTTTCTTTAGCATAAAAATTTCATTTGATAATTTAAAGAAATCACAAAGTCAATATTATAAAATCTACAAGCAAAGCCTAAGTAGTGAGAAATCTTAATTAAAATTATGGATTAAATCAATTATGTCATCAAAAAATTTATAAAAATTATTACACATAACAAACACATAAAATCATAGCATTTCTAAAAATCAGTTTCAAATAAATTCAAAATAATTTAAAATATACATCTGAATTCAAAGTTAATATTAACATCAGACACGCTAAACAACGAACATTTTTTATTCAAACATTTTTATAAAATAAAATATGTATGATATGGTTCTGAAACTTTTATGTGAAATGTTTAACATCAAAAGCTAGAAAAATAAGAAATCATATAAAACACATTTAAAATATGATTTATTATCTCATGAATTATATAGAACGTATCAGGTAGACATTCATAACCACCAAGTACTCAGTGATCAATGAATTTTATAATAAAACATAATAAAGATATGAAGTTAAAAATTTACAAACACTTAGTTGACACATCATCAATGACTTATAATTTCTTATAGAACCAAAAGATGCTTTTTTTTCCCATAAAAGGACTTTACAAGACACAATACAAATCTGTCAACAAATAAAATTTCATGAGCAGGCTAAACATAAGGATCGGCATGGCAAACTACCAATAAAAATCTCAGTGAATCTTTTATTTCTCACTCGAGATTCTATAAGATGAAGTCTCAGTTTTAATTCAAATAACCCAACAGAGAAGTTATCTAATTAAAACAACTTTATCTAGATAATCTCTAGGAAATAAATGAATTCTTAATAACTCTAAAAGTTTATCTTGATTTAATTTATTCAAAATTAAATCAACGGATAAACAGACAAGAATTATTCGATCCCAATAATTCAACAAGTTTATCTTGAATTAATTTTGTCACAAAATTAATTCAACCAATAAACAGACATGAATTATTTGATTCTTTTGAATTTCAACCAATTTAATAAATTTGACATAAGTCACCAATTATTGGAAAAGCACGCTGTATCATTACAAAATTTATGAGCTAACAAAGAGGACCAAATAGACCTATATAGTTTAAGCTCCCGATAATTATGCAACCCAATATCTCAGATATACATTTCATAATTATCAACTCCAATGCTACTCCACTAAAAGCTTGAAATTGCACTCTCAAACTATATAAAATTACGAAGCTTGTGTAGCTAAGTCTACATGACATATCATAGTGTATCGTATGCTCATAGGATTATCCATAATTGGCTTAAGGACATGTTCTGTCTTACCTTCCCAATTATTTTAATCTTATGTTCCATTATCTCGCCATCAGAAAACTTACCATCCTAAGACGGTATACCATTTGGTTACAACTATGTATCTAAATATTTGAGCACTCTCGTTTTACAATTACGGGATAATGCATATAAGGGGATATCAACTACTCCTAAAGAGGAGCTAAGGATTTCATATCTATGAATAATAGTCTACGCTATTAAGAGTCATGCCTCCAATGTACGAGCATGCATACCACTATAAATTGTGAATGTCACCCTTTGGTATATCAAAAGACACGAGTCAAGACAACAGGCCTAATATCCATCTCAAGATTAAAATACAACACAAATTATTGTCTAAAGTGAATCGATTTACTGAGACAAAATTATTAATCTAAATCAATTCACTTTATGTCTTGATCCACCACATTGTCGCCTATGACAACATACCAATGTTTCTATTCATGGAGTCCACCTCTGATGGCCAAGACAAACCAATTGTTGGGTTTGGTGCCCTAAAAGCTGTGACATTGTATATATTATTAATAAATAAATAAAGTGACATTTGTTATTATTTTGGTTGCTTGTATGTATTATGAATACATTTGTAAACATCGAGAAAATTTCACGATTATTAATGTGACTATAAATTTAGCATATAAGTGTTATATGTTTAGGGATAAAATTTATAAATAATAATCTAAATAGTCTGTAATAATTAATTAAAGCTTGGGATCTTTAATTAAATATTACAAGTGTGGACCAATCTCATTTAGAATGAAATAGTCATTATCTGGACTATTAATGTAGAGACATTGGATTGGAGGTACTTTATATAATGAGATTATATAGGACTGGACCAGATAAATTACGAATATCTAATAATCATCCGTTACAAATAGAGTATTCAAATTTATCACTATGATGATCATATATTTGATAGTCTTAATCCTCAGTATTTATTAGACTCCTATTGATGACATTATGTTTTTTGACTTGCATGGTAAGATTTGTGTAAGCACAGATCATAACTTAGCATCTTGGAAATATAATGTAATAAGTGGTTGGGAATAATATTATACAGATATGGAATCCATTCCTTCCCTATGGAAGTTAGAAAAATAGTTCTCTTGAGTGATAATTCAAGGTTTGAACAGTAGAGCACTCG
>CAMOHE010051956.1:0-33372 GCA_946598075.1 Artocarpus hirsutus
CATGAATTAGACTTATCAATGTGAGTGTGTTACTTTCTTAGTCACCAATGATCAAAACTAAACAGTAAATAAAAATGGACGGCACATGCAAAAAAAAAGTTGGGTGGGAATTTTGACAGCAATGGATCATATTGGTCCAGAAACAATCAAGAAATTAAAATAGAGGAAACAATTGCATATAAAAACAATAAAAACAATAAAATAACTAGGTGATTTTTTTTCAGGATATTTACCATTTACACCCTCTATTTCAGGTTTATTTTAAAATTATATCTTTGGTTCTTAGTGTCATGGAATATGTATCTTTAGATTAGGTTTAATACACAAATCTATACTTTATCTCTGTTGAGGGTATACTTAGTACCCTTTTTCGAAGAGCTTATCTCGGTTATCAGACCATCTTGCTCAGACAGAAGTTATTCTTGGAGCTCACACAACTCCTTATTAATCAGCACTTCTTCCCAAGGTGATCCTTGTAACGCTCCCTTTTACGGACGTCACAGATGTCGTTACATTCATTCATTTAACCATTAATTGAAGTAAAACTATTATAAATTATAACAAGTATTTGAAATCATAGTTTGAAAAAGCATACCCAGGATCCGTACATACATTTTTTTTTATTTTTTTTTTACAATTCATGAGAAATTATAAATTACTTAATTATAACAATTCACTTTTCTATAAACATTCTGTAAATAGTTTGCTAATATCATTGAAAATTAAATTAACCTTTAAAGACATTAATAAAATTCTTTGAATACAGTTCGGCAGGCCAAACTCGACCGGTAGGCCGAAGGTTAACTATCGGCAAGCCGCCTGAGGTTTTGCAAAATGAAATTTTGAGAGCAATAAGTTCGGCAGTCCGACTAGTAATAGTCGGCAAGCCGAACTTAAAAAATATTTGAAATTAGTTTTTTTTTTAAAAAAAACAAGTTCCAAAACTTCAAGGTGTGAAAACAATAAACATACTCAGAGATAAAAACATAAAAATAAACATAGTTTCAAAATTCATAAAACTTCTTTCTTTCTTGGCGTCTTCCATTTGTAATTCATCTTGCTTAGCTCACACGGCCATCTTGGTCCTCTACCTATTCCATGATTCTTTTACCTTTATCTGCAACATGATATAAACTTGAATAAGCTAATGCTTAGTAAGTACATTTGTAAACCTCACAACTTAAAACATTTATGAACATCATCATCATCATCATAATAGTGCTCTAGGCACATTTTCGCAGGGAACATATCTTTCTTTACATTATCCATATTAAAACATTATTTATTTTATCTTAAGGGCCCAAGTGTTGCACCGTAACATCATCATCATAGGCGCGCCATCATGAGATAAGAGGGGTAGCTAATCCCAAACCAAACATGGCATTATAACTTATTATAACATAACATAACATATCATTGGGTGTGCAACACTTATTTAGGTGATACATATACATATATACATATACTTTAATGTTTTTGAAAAAAAAAAACATTATCATCAAAACATGCACAAACTTTCATGCCTTAAAAAACTTCATAATAATACTTCAAGAAAACTCATCATGAAAAATCATCGTAAACCATCATGAACATAGATTTGAAACTTTTCATAAAACTCATACTTTTCATAAAATTCATCATGTTGCAGGAGAATGTACTTAACTCAAAAAGCTTACTTAACCTTAATTTTGTAGGTGACGACGCCGTGGTCTCGATGTGCTCACTTCATATTGTGTTCATGTCATGCATTCATAAAATGGCAATTAACATTTAATATCAACGAATTAATTACCACAACTTAACATTCATTTCATATAACATCATACATACATTCATCTCTTGAAACATGACAATTCATACTACATTTTTCATTAACCATAAAACATTAAAACAACACTTTCAAAACACTTATATTTCTGACCTTCATACATTTAAAAATTAATAACTTTACATTCACATATAATTTGAGTACCAAATTTGGCAGGAATAAAGATAACATATAAACCTATCACTATGATTTTCTTTAGTCATAAAAATTTCATTTATTATCTAAAACAAGTCATAAAACATTCAATATGAAATCTGCCAGCAATAGTTAGGCAGTGAACAAATTTTTAACTCTAGTCCATATATCACATTTTCATACCATAAAAAAATCTACAAAATTAACACATATAATAGACACATAAAATTACAAAATATCCCAAGATTAGCTTCAAATAAATTCAACACAGTTCAATTCATTCTTTAGAAAGCAGAGGCCAAAAATACATCCTATGTGCAAGCAGTGAGTTCCACGCAATTATCATTTTCCAATAATTAAAGTAAAATTATTATGACCCTAAAATTCATATGACCACAAATTAACATATAAATATAGTTGCACAAAAATTTTCATCACTATATAAAATCATTTAATTATACAAAAACATCACATAACAAGAATCTAACAATTTTATGGTTAAAGCAGTCACATAACCTAGGCTTAATAAAAATTCTATAACACATGAAATATTCATCATATTATCACCAAAATTTTCAGTCCATCATTCAACATCTACATGAACATATTTACCAAATTCTGTGCATAACAACATGCATTTGCATAAAAAAAAACACCCATACATATATGCAACACAATCGATCAGCAATAATTTACTGTGAGTGACGGAGAGAAGAAAATCCATAACTTTTCATGAAAAAATCCAATTGAGGTGAAATTTTGACGATTAACACATAATACACACATGAATAACATATTAAAAATTCAGAGCAAAACAAAATTCCTAGAAAGAGTTATAGCAGTCAGATTACAAAGAAGAAATACAATTTCAAAAATTTTGAAAAAAAATAAATAAATTCGTACCTTAAAACAAATTCTTCCCAAGCTTCCTTGAATTACCCCAACGAAATTTCAATATTTCTTTCAAATAATAGCAAGGAATTCGAGAGGAAGAAGAAAGAGAAAAACGTGATAAGAAGAGAGAGAATAAGAGAGAAAACGTGATAGAGAGAGAGCGAAAGCGTTTATGTGAAAATGAAAATGGCATAAAAAGTGAGAGATATTTCAGAAATTTTCTGACTATGATTGGGCTAATTTGCGTGGAGAATGGGAAGCAATAACGGAAGGTCATCAATTTTGTAACAATTACCATATTTTGCCTCTTTAAAAATGGGAAAACTTATCAATTAATTCAAATCAATCAAAAGTCAATTGCTTCTTTACCAAAATTAAAGAAATCATTCCAAAAATATGCCAACTAATCAAAATAAATTATCCAATCACAAAATTATCTCAATCACAAAATTTGGAGAGATTTTTGCTGGCTGCTTGTCAACTGTCATCGGCCTGTCGATTCCTAAAGTCTGGTCTGCCGACGATATACCATCGGCCTGTCGTTCAGAGGGGGTCATTTCGGCCTGCTGATCTACCCTAACATACAAAAATCATCCAAAACATTAAATTATCATAAAAATATGATTAAACATATAACAATAATAACATGAACACTTGAGCACATCAATTCCACATGAGTGTTACCTGCCATAACACTTAAAATAAAATGGTTAGCACCATTATATCATATATCATAACACATATCATAAATATAACACTTAACGTCGTTATTAACATGACATAATCTGTTACATAAAAATTTGGTGGGTGTTACAATCCTTAGGGCCTCCTTTGGTCACCACACGAGATGTTGCCTCTTTGGGAAGAACACATGCTTAGGACAAATAGATATAGCCTGAAACCTGGTAATAACTCATTTTCAAGGCTGCCACATGGCCTCATTGCAGCCTTTAGATAAAAGGTTGTCCACCTTTTGGGATTATGACACTTGTTACCTACCCCCTGATACCACTATACGGAGCACTAAAATCAAAGTTAAAACTTGCTTTACACCCGATCCAAGTGGTGGTCTATAAATAGGAGCATTTACTCTACTATCAAGGTAAGTGGGCTTTTTCATACCTAACCGTACTCTTACTCTCGGCCGAATAGGTACTTAAATTAAGTGTCGATGTCCCCTTGACCTCTGAAGCATTCTCTCTTGTTGTTGTTTGACCACCATGCGAAAAGCCCAACAAGCAGGATAGGTAGTTTGACTACCATGCGTAGTCGCACATGGTGTTAATCGATAGCAAGGCATTAACATTTTGGCGCTAGAAGAAGGGCCCGATGCCCTAATAGCATTTCCATTTGACATGGCCACCAGAGGGCACACTTAAGATGAATCTCCCCGACAATAGGGGTCAAGAAATGGCCAAAACCAAAACCAAGAAAAACCTCATGGCAAGCCTCATGGGGCCCAGTCTCGATTAAGTGGGCAGGGCAGCTCGAGTAGAGCAGCTCCAGCCGCTGAAGATCCAACCCAAGATTTAATCATGGTAGTAAGTCTCCTCACAAAGTAGATGGCACAACAATA
The DNA here is from genome assembly GCA_946598075.1 of Artocarpus hirsutus. Classification (NCBI taxonomy): domain Eukaryota; kingdom Viridiplantae; phylum Streptophyta; class Magnoliopsida; order Rosales; family Moraceae; genus Artocarpus; species Artocarpus hirsutus. The sequence continues at coordinate 4,434 of CAMOHE010051956.1, forward strand.
GGCACGACAACACCCTCCCTCGGCGCTCTTTCCACCAGCTCAAGAAGACTAGGTGGGTGGTCAAGCAGGGCTGAGGGATGGATCCCATAGCGAAGGAGATTCCAAGCATCTCAGAACTCAACCCTCGGAGAGTGACTCTCGAAGCAACTGAATAATCCATGATGGTTGGTTCGAGGATCGAGATGGCCACAACCGCTCCCTACAAGGTTCACAAGACTCAATCTTCAACAGGCTTGGGAGTCGAAGGGCTCGCCTTGCCAGTGACTAACCAGGGGCTTAAGGCAATGACAAGGAAAAAGGTGTTAACCGTACATAGTGGAAGTGCACAAAGACACCAATAACCGGTAGCTATGTGTCCTACAGTGGCAAATCAACCAAATTAGGAATAACTATTACATGGTTGAAGAGGGTGGCATGCCTGATCTGCCCTTGATGCAATCATGAAGGCTCCTATGTCAAACAAGTTCAAGGTGTCACAAATCAAAGCATATGATAGAACAATAAATGCAGATAAGCACCTAGAACTCTATAGGTGCTATATGATGCAAAACGTTAGCAACGCAGCAATGTGCAAGGCGTTCTTATTGACATTGATTGGCTCTGCTCGGTAATGGTTCAGGTGTATTGAGCTAGGCACTATAAGCTCCTTTCAATAGCTCTCTGTTGTGTTTTCGATAGCTTTTGACCTATCTGGTTTGAGAATGAAGGAGGTTACTCATCTTTATTCTATGAAGCAAGGGACAGAGACATGAAGGATTATAATAGCTGCTTCACCTAAGCATCTTTGGAGGTGAGTTACATCGAAGATGAGACCCTTAAGCACGCCTTCAATAAGGGGTTATGAGACAAAGGCCTACTTTGGCCACTCACCCTAGAACAACCAAGCACCTTTTCCTAAATGCTGGCATACGTTCAGAAACATGCGGACGCTACGAATTACATGAAGAATAGTCAAGAATAAGAAGCGCGTAGCAAGAAAGGAAAGAAGAATAAGGACCCGCTTGAGCAAGATGGACTTGACTAGAGCAAGAAGCCTAAGACCGACAAGCCAAGGGTTCTAACTAGGAAGTTCCAAAGCTACGTGCCTCTAGTTGCCACTATTGACAAAGTGTTGAACCAGGTGAGCAACCGTAATCTATTGGTGGACCCACCACCTTTGAAAGGGAACCGAGCAAAAATAATAAATACTACAACTTTCACAGGGACATCCGGCATAGTACTCGACATTTCATCCAACTAAAGGATCAAATTACGAAACTCATCCTAGATGGACACCTTTGGGAGTTTGTTGAACAAGTTTTCACTCTCGGAAACAATGCTAGGAGAAATGACCAGCCAGCCAAGGAAGGCCAGCCGACTATACTAAACACCCCAAACCCATTAAACATTATACATATTATCTTCGATGGGCCAGTCGTTGGGGATATCGCCAATGGTCCGCAGGCCTATGCCTAAGAAGCCCGTTAAGTCAAAAGGGGAGACTTGATGAATATGTCTGAGCATATCAACAAGATATGTCGACAGGAAAACATTGCCATTACCTTTACCAAGAATGAGGCGGATAGGCTCATCCACTTGTACAACGACACCCTAGTTTACGAGCTTTAGATTGTAAACAACATGGTTCGACGGGTGTTGATTAACAACAGTAGCTTGGCAGATATTTTGTTCAAATAGGCTTTTGATAAGTTGAAGATTAACAACACGGTGCTCATTCCAGTACGGACCCCCTTGTATGGCTTCTTAGGATAATGTCCAAGCAATAGGCAAGATTTGTTTGCCAATCACCTTTGGTAAAGATCACACTCTAGTCACACAGCTGGTTGAATTCCTGGCGGTCAACAAACCATCTCAATACAACATCATCATCAGGAGACTGACTCTTAATGCCTTGAAAGCCGTGGTCTTCACCTATCATTTGGCCATGAAATTCCCTAAAAGGAATGGAGTCTGAGTGATAAGGTCAAAGTAAAAGGACTCTAGAGACTGTTATGTTAAGCCCACAAAGGAAGTAGCAGCCTGGCAGATGAACATCTCGGCCATTTACAAAGTGGACGAGATCAAGTTTCCTGTCGAGGAAGGAGCAAAAATGTTGTCTGACCTGGACCTGCGACTCTTTGAGGAATAAGTACGAGCAACGCCTAAGGAGGATCTCTCCTATATCACTTGGACCTCGAACATCCCGATCGAATGGTCATGCTCGGGTTTCAGCTAAAGCTTGAGATCTAAGCAGACCTAGAGAAGTTCATAACGGAATATTGGGACGTGTTTGCCTGGTCCTGTGAGGACATGCTTGGGATTGACTCGAGCATAATTAGTCATCATCTAAATGTAAACCCCGAGCATACCTCTAACAATCTCGACTAAAATTGATTTTGATATTTAGAAAGACCAAATTATCTTTTAAGCTAAAGAGAAAAACAAAAACTAAAACTTTCAAAAAATAAGAAAAAAACAAAAACAAAAAGTATACAAATCCATTTTTGAAGATATTTCAGATATTTTTAAGTCAAAACCATTTATTTAAAGTTTTTCTCAATTGTTTGAAGTTCTCTCTCTTTTTCTTTTTTTTTTTCTATTTGAGCGTATTTCGGGTAATTTTTAGGTTAAAATTGAAAGTTGACTAGAAAATATGTAAATTTGTATATTAAATCTAATTTGAAGATATATATTTAGGGAGATAAAAAATAGAAAATATATTGTTCAAATAAACCTAGAACGCATGGTATAAAAAGATAAACAACCCTTTTTTTAAGCTTTTAAAAAGTCATATCCGTAAACTATAATAAAATCAAATTAGATACAGTTTTTAATTGCCAAATCAAACTAAACTTGTATCATATTAAATGGAGTTTATTATTATGCTACATTAAAACACGATATTGGTTTCTTGCTGCTTAGAAAATATAAAAAAGTATCTTGTGGTTTTCAACAGTATCCTTGTGATACCCTAAACCCACAGTTTAAGACATAAAATTTCCAAATTACCCTTTTATTAATTAACCTTAAATTAATTTTGCAAAACAAAACAAGAAAATCAAACATAAAAATTTAAATGTTACATGCAAAATCAAATCAAAGTAAAAAAATTTCATTTATATTGGAGATTTTTTCACTATGGTATCGTAAAATATCCATAGTTTTAAGATGTAGGATTAGATAAAATCAAACCAATTTTTAATTGTCAAATAGATCAAAATTAAATCAAATTAAATGTAAAGTACAAAAATTTAAGGAAACCTTAAAACATGATTAAAAATTATGTGGTACTAGATATTAAGGAAAGTATCGTTATTAATAGTTTTGATTTTATTTGTAATTGTTTTTGTATTAGGAAATGTTTTTATTTTAGTTTTTGGTAACTTATTTGTTCAGACACTTTGTAATGTGTAGATATATGAAAGCCTATCCATAGCGCTTCTTATTAGTGAATTTATTCTCCATTTCTAGCCAAAATATTTTCTATAATAGTATTGAACTAAATAGAATGAATGGAGTGAAAGAAAATGTTCATAACAAATTAATCTTTCCGGTTAATACATAAATAACAAAGTAAACATTATAATTAGAATGTCTTTCCATAATTGTAATTATTCTTTTTTGTTATTTATGAAATTAAAATAATTGCATATAGTTGCCTCGATCCCTGCCTAGATTAAATCGTTGTTGAATTACTTTTATCGATAAGATACATGTTATGTACAAGCATATAATATAAATCATATTGATGTGACAATCTAGCCACGCATTGTCATATAGCTTTCAAATTCATACCCCAGCAATTTTCAAGCCCACATCCCCCAAAGAAATACAGAAGAAGTATGATTGACAGACCTTTGCTCTGGACCTTAAAACATCACAGCAAGATAGAAATGTCTGTCTTATATCATGCAATGAATTTCGTTTTTAGAATTCTATTTTTTGAAAAAAAAAGTGTATATATGATACACACACACACACACACACGAAAATAGTAAGTAGCACCTTTGAAGATTTTCATAACAACCACCTAGATGTGAAATTAATTACAATAACTAGCAACTTTAAAAATATTGTAACAAGTGACCAGAATTAAAATTAATTGTGGTATATAATGAACCTCGTATTAAAGAATAAAATAAAAATTGCAGTAAATGACATTTATTAGAAATGTATGATGAATATCAGTGGCGATATGGAATAGTTTTGAGAGAAGAGGCGTGCTAGTATCATAGAAATTTCGAATCTTCATCTAAAATACGCTTTTAATTTTTATGCCTCTAGTTTTATGCTGTTAATTTTTATTCTCCGCTTAAAATGTGGTATTTTCTTTATTCTTCCAAAAATTTATTACAATTATTATAGCTATAGATCAAACAAACTTTTATTAGATCTTGCACACAACTATACTGGAACCCAAGATACATTAACCAACCATATGTTACAGAAGGTGGAAAAAAAAGAGGACAAATTAATAAACAATTAAAAAAGATGCTCGAATTGACTAAGAAATTAATTAAGTTGAAAAAGAAAAGACTCAAGAAAAAAAAAAGAAAAAACAAAACAAAACAAAAAAAACCACATTGAGTGACTAGTAAACTAACTGGTGAAAAGTGTCCTGCAAAGCAGAATACACAGCCTCCCATCCCTGCTGGGTGGGATGGGCATTGTCCCAAAAGAAAGCAGATTGAGGATTCTCACAAATGTTATACTTCTTTGCCCCATTCTCATCTACACTCCCACATGAAAACTGAGCACTTGTTCCAACACAGCATGGCTTCAAGGGATTCTCAAACATTGTGCTTCCTGCTGTAAAATTTTTGAATAATGCAAAAAAAAAAAAAAAAAAAAATTTGTCATTAGTAGAGCCCGATATTGATGGAAAATATGCTTTCACAACGCATATATAGGCAACGCCTAAAATATGACATCTTGACCAATGCAACACATAATATTTTTCGTTCACTAATATAATATTTGTGTAAGCTTCAATTTGCTCAAGTGTAAACCCCAATGTAAAAAGAAGACAAAACAAGTGTTATACAAACTTATAAATGATGTTACATCAGTGAACGCAAAATATTACAAGTGTCCTCTTTCGGGTGTCTGACAGGAGACAATTCTTATATTTATGCAAGTTAAAAAAAATGTTACTAGGACATTATTAATGATGCTTAGCAATCTTAATTAGTACATTATATAATAAATATAAGTTTTCATGTTGTTACAGTCAATTGTGTTATTGCCAATTACGTGACGTCTATCAATTGAAACAAATAAATTAAGCTGAATATCAAATGGTCACCTGGTTGGTCACCTTTGTTCTTGAACACAGTCATGAATGATTCATAAAGGTCAAGAATGACAAAAGGAGAATCCTTGGTTTCATTGTTAAGCTTGGCCACGGCCTGCTGCAACAAGAGGTTGTGGAAGCCGACGAGCGAGTTCTCGGTTCCATTGCATTGCTGGAACGAGTACACGGCGGTGCTCCTGGGGAGACATCCCAAGGGTTCAAGGGCTGTCACTGCTATTTTCTTCACTCCCAAATCATGGATTCTTTTCAAGTTCACATGTAGTTGGTTCACCACTGATGTAATGAATGGTTTCCAACCCTGAAAAATTAAATACTAATTAATTAAACACAAAGTTAAACACTAATAATCACAAAAAATATTTGGTGGAACATATATACATGATTTATGTAATGTATGGTATAATATGCTAGAGGTTGAGTCATTGTTAGGAATATTATAGGTTTTTTTTTAAAAAAAAACTAATTGAGACAATTATTAGACAATTAGAGGGTTTGGTTAATTTTCTTTTTGTTTGCATGTAGTTTATTTTTAATTTTGTTTTGTTTGCATTTGGTTTTGTTTTCTTTATTATTCTTTGGCTCTTTTGGTTTTAGTTTTGTAAGACGTCATTTTTTTCTTGTCTTTTTAAGGGGTTTTCTTGGGTGTAGACTCTTATTGTGGTGTAAACTTTCAAAAGTCACTTTTTTATTTTAATTTAAAAGCTGAAAGGTAGATACTTATCAGTAAATTACTTCTTCGGTTCTTATCAAAGAAATTTCTTTCTAGGGTGTTTGGCAACCATGATTAAAACTATAATTGTAGTTACCAAATAGTGTAAAGCTCTCACGTGTTACAATAAAAAGCAAAAAATTACTACAGTATAAAGCTCTCACATGCTATTGTATTTTAAATCACAACCATAATTATAACCATACTTAGCAAACACCTTATTCCTTTTACTATAGTTTTTGCTTGTTAGAGAAAAAGGGCGTCTAATTAGAGGTTTAAAAGATTTTCAACCTCTTAATGATTGCTCGTGCTGCAACAAAACTAAGGACAAAATCTTAATTGGCAGACGCATAACATGGATTGATTGGGACTACAAACTTACAAATTGTCTTTATGATGTTTGTTGGAATGTGACATCAGGCATATAATTATATGGTGCAGGTTCTAATGTCAAAATCCTTTTTTAAGAAATAATATGCCACAAAAATACAACAAATCTTGCGGATATGATCAGACAAGAATGCTTGTAACACAACCATTAATATAAATCAGATACTCTCAAAACTGAAGAGGAATTCAAGAAATAGCCATCATTTCTCTTTGAGTGCCGATGGCATGTCAAAGTCATAAGGCCCCAGGCATGGGCCCTTTGATCTTTGAACAAAGATGCCCAATTTTTATGTTGGCCTTATTCCAGCTGATATATATAGACAAATATAATATGAGTACATATATATATATACACATAAGTGTGTGTGTATATTTATATATATTTCTGGACCAGGCGGAAATTTGATACCAAACCCACTATCTTCGAAGCCCGTCTTCTTGATCATTATGACACATACGCAAAAATTGTGCATTTTGTAAAGAGTCTGGCCAACTAATAATAAACATTAATTAAAGTGAGAATGCAACAAAGTCAGACGGAAATACTACTGAGCTGGGCCATGCCTTTTTTTTTTTTTTTTTTTAAGCATCATCTGGTGCATCACAAACACTTATATAAAGATATGGCAAGAGGACAAGGTTTTGACACGTAAAAAATAATATATATAACACAAAATTATGATTTCGCATGGTATAATAAAAAAAATGTTTATTTAAATTAATACTTTTATAAGTTAAAGTTACAAAAAAAATGTCATGTTAGGCCTCCTGCTAGTACTACATGTTACAGTATATGATCAAGCTTTGTGAAGAACCAAAGACAAACCAAAATATGTCGAGTAATACTATTTATCCTTGTGAGGACACAGCCCGACCCACTCACAAAAAAGGGGCCTCGCTTGTGAGGTTAACTTCGGTCCCACAAGTGGAGCACATCTCTTGTGAGAGGATGAGACTATACTCTTGATATTATAAAACTTTTATTTCAAATAAAAGACCAATTTTATTTTATTATTATTATTTTTATTTTTATTTTTTATTTTTTGTGTGGAGCCTAGTTTTACTATTTTCTGATAGAAATATGAACAGCAACATTGACAGCTCCAATCAAATAGTGCAAAGTGAGATAGACGAACAAACCATGTGTTTTACGAGCGAGAGGATGGAAATTGCAAACTAATTAGGTCAAGTTGTAAAGTCCATATTTTTTCATTGGGACATGTGAGAATTTCTCAAACTTCATAATAAGTCAAACAAATTAGGTGTGTATTACCAAAACAACGGAAAAAAAAAACACACACACACACACAAAAGCACAAAACAAATTAGGTGTGTATTACCAAAACAATGAAAACAAAAACACAAAAACACAAAACAAATTAGGTGTGTGGCAGGTTTGGGACACTATTATTGCACAAGGCTTACTTCTCTTGTCTACTACTCTACGCACATGCACACTTCTGTTTATCTTAATCTTGTGCTATAACTAAATTAACAACCTTGACAACAATAAAGCATATAAAATTCTATCTTAAAGTTATATTAATGTATTTGGTGGATTGGAATAAAAGTTTTACGAGGTACCAACTCAGACTTGATCTGAAGTTTGACCCTTCTATATCCTTCCTTTTATTCAGAAAAATAGAAATAAAACTAAAACTCCCAATTATGCCAAAAAGTGTTATCTTAGAAATTTTGAAAAACATGGTACTTTTAAAAGTCAAAAATTTGCATTGGCTTCATACGTGACCAAAATTTCAAAGGAAAAAAAAAAAAGGACACACGTATTGAATTTTAAAAAATATGATGTGTATTTTTGCAAATTACGTGAAAATAGGGTGTAAAAAGAAAATTTCAAACCTCAGCCGTGCCATTCCTGTAGATATAATAAGAGTAGTCATTGCCGGCTACGGTAACAAGGGCAACGGAGGATTGAAGGTCGCAGGGAGTGTAGACGGAGTGATTGATGAGCCATTGGAAGGAGTTGATCTGCGCCGTCATGTTGGGATCAGAGACCAAAGTGTTAAACACGCCGGTGCCTCCATGAGCAAAGTTCATTCCATGCTTCAAGTGCCTCCATCCCACCACCTTTCTCCACTGGTATGCTATTGGAGTCTTCACTCCCACAAACTTGGCTACAACATTTTAAGGATTTTAATTTAAGTTATTGATTAATCAAGTTAATTCTCAATTCATATCATTTCGTTAATGTATGAAGAAAATAGGAGTATTATATTCGAAAAATGTTGGTTAAACTTGTACGAAAGTTTCATGTTAAGTTATGAAAAATTATCCAATAGATTTTTGTATCATTTGATTTTTATAAGATTTTTTTTAAAGGGTAAAATAAAAATATCATACCAACATAACATAATTGTTAACCAGGTTCAACTAAACTCAATTTGAGATCATTCTAATTTTATTTAGCAATTTAAAACTACTCCTAAATTTGATCTAAGGTTTAAAAAACCAATAAGGTATTTTTATATTCTATCATAAGAACTCTCCAAATTGCCACAACAGCTATGGATTTTTATTTGATTTATTTTTTTTTTTAATGTGGATTATCTCTCATCCATATCTTTGTACAAAGATAGCCATGGATTTTTTTTTCCAGAAAAACAAAAAGATGGCTGTCGAGTTTTTTTTAAGAAATAGCAAATGGAATTTTTTTCCCAAAAAAAAGATAGCTATGGATTTTTTTCAAAAAAAAGATAGCTATGGATTTTCATTTGATTTGATTTGGTTTTTTAAATGGATGTGTCTGTCTCTCATGCATATTTTTGTGTTCTTTGCACACGTATAAGATATTTTATGTTATAGTTCAAAGTCAAAACGGTTAGATATAATATTTTAGGTATTTGGAACTCTTGAAATTCCTATAAAATGTTGTGCCAATTATTAGTTGATGGGGCCATTTTAGTTTCCTATGCCTAAAATTAATAGATAAAAAAAGTGGGAAATTTCCTATTCAATCACCAAGGTAATTTCCTAACCGTGACAAAACCAAAAGTGCTTTTCAAACATCAAGAAAAAAAGCTCTTTTCAAAGAAACCCCAATAATAATCATAAAATTCCTTAAGTACTACCAAATGCTAAGCAAAAAGAATACTTCCCAATTATATATGCGTTACAGATAACAAGGACTATGACAGAACATAAAAGACTAAAAAATAGAAATGACTCCTCAGCTTTTCTACTCTAACATATTATAAGCTAAATGCTTATCTCTTCTGTGATATATTTAAAATTATATGTTTATTATTAATATAATCCTCAATTACAATGGTTTTATGTGCAAATTAGTAAAGAAAGTTTAGATTTTTTTAATAAAAAATAAACATAAAGTTGAATTATATAGCACAAACTCAGGGGAGCTAGAAACTTTATACAAATTATGATCCATGGGGACATATGGTGGGGTAATGTGAGCAATGTTTTGGAAGATCATGAAATGCACAAAACAATGAAGGTACTTAATGGCCAACACATAACCAAGTGAAAAAGGCCAAAGCTGAGGACACCATGTGAGAAAGTAACTAAAATATGATGCCAATCTGACATGACATGGTAAGAGAGAGGGGGAAAAGAAGAAAAAAAAACTAAAGTAAGACTCAACAATGCTTTAGCCAAAAAATAATAATAAGAAAAAAAAGGAGACTCAATAATGTCATTGCATAATTTTACATGCAAAAGGAAAACACAAAAACATGATCGCAATCATGTACTACCAAGACTGTAAAGTGGCGTGGCAAGCTAAGATTGATCAAAAGGAGAAAAAAAAAAGCATTTAAAATTTAAATATTATACAAAAAGAAGAATGCTACCACATTAAAAAAATAGAAAACAAAAAAAAAAGGTTACCCTCAAAAAGAATACGAATGAAAAACACCATACTTGTTAAAAAAAAAACAAAAAAAAAGAAAAAGAAAAAGAAAAAGACTATACATGTTAGAGAGAGAGAGAGAGAGATACCTAGAAAATCGGTCAAGACACGACCATCGGAGAAACGGCCGGTGGGTTTTCCCGGGAAAGTGATTCCATAAGGATATTTCCAAGAGCTGGCTTGGGATTTCCTGTTGTTTCCCGTGTCAGAATAGGAATCTCCGAAGACAAAAAGCTTTGTCGGTCTAAAACTAAAGAGATGTCCATGGCGATTGTGGTGGTGATGGCGATGATTATGGGAATGAGCGAAAACCATTCTTACTCCTTCTTGGCCTAAACAAATATATATGTAATTCAAGACATAAAAATCATAGAATAATGACTATAAATATTGGCAAAGAGAATTATAAAAAATAAAAATAGAAACAAGCTTTTTGAAGACTATATTTATGCATGTGTAATATTAAGTAGGTGATATTTTCATTAAAAAAATGTTTAAGTGAATGAGAGAAAGGTAAAGTTATTTTAATTATTGTTACCTAAGAAGAAGAAGAAGATGATGAAGAAAAGGAAGAGCTTGATCTTTGAATCCATGGTGGGGTTTGAGTGGGATATGCCAATTGTTGTGTACAAACTAGGAGGGAGCAAAGTAAGTTGGCCCTTTTGAGAAAAAATGATGGGGATGTGAAGAATGAGGGGGATTTTTATGGTTGTATATATAGTGGACAAAAGGTTTAAAGAAGGAGCCTTTCAATTGGAAAATAAAAATATTAAGATATTAAAAGGCAAATTCAAAGAAGGGAAAAGGAAATCAAAGATTTTGCGCTGTTGATGAAGTCACCCACGGGTGACCTAGCGACGGTCAAATTAGTGATTTTATGGCAATAAAAAAAGATTTTTTTGTGAAAAAATAAAATAAAAGATTTTTGTTTGGCAGAAATATTAAGAGTGCTGGGATTTTTTTTTTTAAAAAAAAAATTAAAAAAGACGCCAAAGGATTTGTGGCGCAATAAAATGAGTGGGAAAAGGTTTACATAATCTTTTGTTTTGAGAATTAAAAAAAAAAAAACTAAAGAGGTAGGAAGGAGTTTGGAGTATTCACTTTCTAATTATAAATGAAAGTGAAGAGAGAAAACTAAAAAACAAAACAAAAAGAAGGAAAATTAAAGGTAGGTTCGACCCCTTTTTTCAACCATGTTAAATTTTTTTGTTTTCTTCTCATTTTTATTTTCTTATTTGATTTTAGTTTGGTATTGGACAAAATATTTATTGATAGTATGAGGAAAAATTGGTTAATCTTTAATCGTATTTATGATTTGATAGTATTGGGTAAGTTGCACGATTCTAATATTATAACTTGTATTTATATAGAACTCATTTATTATACTTTTATTTTAAACATATTACCCAAACACATGTTAGATATTTGTTATTTTACTTTTATATTTATTTAATTTTTTATATGATCGTATGTATGGTTTCATCCTTCCTTCTGGATCCTAACTACATGTTATTCCTTTAAAAATAAAAAAAAAAATTCCAAAGCACTTTAAAAACAAAAAAAAAAGTCCAAGACATCGTTACACTTAAAAAAGGTGTTTAGTGAAATCAACTCTAACCAAATTTTTGGTTGCTTTAATGTAAAGCTTTCACATATTACTTCATCAAAAAAAATAAACTACAATATAAAGCTCTCACATGTTATAGTTTTCACTTCAAAAGTTTCAATTATAACCTTACTTTTTAAATACCAGATTATTTTAGAGAAACTTCATAGCAAAGTAAATTTTTACATAAAAAAAAGTAGAACTAATAATAATAATAATAGTAATAAAGTGAGGTAGGTAATTTTTCCCCCACTTTCTTCCTGTACCTTTTTTTTTTCTTTTACATGTATTTGATCAAGTAAAGAATACTATCCCGAAGCGGCCTTTCGTGTATACAAATAATATTGTGTGTATGAAAGCTGCACGTGTAACGTTCCAAAGGACTATACTTAACTGTAAATTTAAAATATTGATCATTCATAAAGTCGGAGTTTTTTTTTTTTTTTTTTTTGGGGGGGGGCCTCAAAAGCCCCAACCTCTCGTCTTACCAAATAATAAGAATAACAATAACAAGACTTTGACGGTTTGTCATCAACTGTGGGCAAGGGTCAGTACATATAAAGGCTTTTTTTATGTTTTATGTTTTATGTTTTCTTCTTTGTTGCTGATGGAATTTGTTTTAACTAGTGTATATATATATATATATATATATATATATATATATATATGTATGTATGTATGTATGTATACAGCTACTATTTGGAAACTGTAGTGAGCTATATTTAATGTGAACCTCAATCAGGTTATGTTTTATAATACTTTTTTTTTTTTTTTTTTTTTGTTGGTGAAAGTTGAATTCCATTCAAACAAACGAAAGGCACGAAGCCGAACAGACTTAACTAACAGAGAACCAATAACAATCCAAAGAGAAGCAAAACGCTCTCTCGAAACACAAGGAAAGACCAAACTCAACCAGAGAAAGGACAAAACAAGTGATACAGCAGAAACTCTGGGAAAAAAACCAGAAAAAAATTAAAAAAAATAACAACAACAACACTAAAGTCACCGCCACGAACGCGGCAAAAGACAAGGCCGGACTTAATCCGGACGGAACCATTCCACCTCATCATCAAGGAAGACTTTGTTTGGAATAGTCCCAAAATTCCAGCAACCAGGGGCAGGGCAGAGCCCCTCATGGGTCATGTTGGGCAACCGTCCTCTTGAATTTTTATTTTTTTTTTAAATTTATATATAAAATTTAATAAAACTAGTATTTATCTCCTTTTAAAATTGTATTTAGCTCCATTAAATTTTATTACATCCTCCTTAAAATTTTTCATCTTTTTATTTACTCCACTTCTATTCTTTCTGACTATTTTTTTTGACTTTGTCTCTACAAACAACCGACTATTTTTCTAGCTTTGCTTAGTTAAGCTCTCGTTTATAGGCCATTTAAAAAAAACGCTTCAATTATAAATAGTATAAATTTGTTATATGTTATAATAAAAAGTAAAAAATTACTATAATATAAAATTGGTAGTTTCAATTCAAACCTTTTGAGCAAAGATTGCTACGGTCCTATGAATGTTCCTTTGAGCAAGTAGTGTTTTACAACACTCTATTGTCTTGATATGCTAGAGTTTGGCCAACATGTACTTTTTCTTCTGAATAGGTGGTCCATAAAATTTGCCAGCCAAAAAAAGTGGTCCATAGAATTCCAAAAAAAAAAAAAAAAAACAAGATTATACTCTTTCTCCTGTGGGTTCCGATAGTGGGACCTTATTGGTTGGGTTTTGTTTTTACTAAATCTGGTCAAATCATATTTTTTGTAAATTTAATTACTAAAAAAAGATATTTATCTATGAATTATTTTTTCAGTGCTACCAAAAAAATTGCCTAAACTTTAATATATAACAAAAAAAAACTTTTAAGCATAAATAAATTATACATATTAAAAGAAAGCGTAATTTGCCAGCCAAAAAAAGTGGTCCATAGAATTCCAAAAAAAAAAAAAAAAACAAGATTATACTCTTTCTCCTGTGGGTTCCGATAGTGGGACCTTATTGGTTGGGTTTTGTTTTTACTAAATCTGGTCAAATCATATTTTTTGTAAATTTAATTACTAAAAAAAGATATTTATCTATGAATTATTTTTTCAGTGCTACCAAAAAAATTGCCTAAACTTTAATATATAACAAAAAAAAACTTTTAAGCATAAATAGATTATAGATATTAAAAGAAAGCGTACATGGTTGGGACACAGCAAATGTCGTTTACAATTAAAAGTGCCGTGGCACTCTTGTAAGTTAATTAACAAGTTATAATATATATATATATATATATATATATATATATATATATATATAAAAGTAGGAACTTTCCTTAAGAATAAGGCATATACATAGTCAGCAGCCACCGATGGAAGAATTAAACCCTACAAGTCAGGAAATGAATTCATGTGTTGACACTTAAAAGAGGAAAAACTCACTCGATACATACAAAAGAGCTCGTCTAAAGCTTATTTTGAAACCCTTCACAACGAGGACACACATAACAAGGCTTAGACTAAAGTCTAGTCCGACATCTACTAACCTTCCACTGATAAATGATGGAGGAGACGTACTCAATAAAAACGGAGGAGAGACCTCCTCCTTTATTACACACATAATACAAAATAAAAATAAAACAAAACCAAAACAACTGAGGTAAATCCTGAACTGAGAGAACTCTGCTGCCACCGTTAGTGCCGCTTTTGTCTCCGACCGATTGTGGGATGGCTTGATCCATGGCAAGACCCGCCTTCGGCCAATGGCCCTTTCAGATTCAGACTCAAGGTTGAAAGATTCGGGCCACTGCTGCTGCCCTCTCCCTCCTGGCCCCGTCGAATCTAGGTGGCCGTCGACCTTTCCCTCCCCCGTTGGGCCCATCTCTTCCCACCATACTCCCCTCTACCACAACCAGATCCATAGTCAGAGGTGGCTGTTTGCGACAATGCTTCGTTTTCCCTGCCTCGGACACTACCAGTCCTCTCCACAATTGTCTCCCGCTCACTTTGCCGGCCCAAAAAGCTGTCGGCTTCCCCTCCCCTTAGCCACTGTAGAAGAAAAAGCCCCCCTCCTCCCTAGATTTCCTCTTTACACCACTCGAACTAATCTGTCTCCCTCTCTTATCGGCCGGTTCATCGATGGCTAGCTTGAAGGTAGCACTGGGCTTTAGGCCCTGTTATGAAAATAATATGATGGAAACAAAGAATAAAAACACACAGAGAATTTACGTAGAAACCTAAAATGAGAAAAACCTCAGGCAGAGGAGAAGAAAATCACTAAACTTCTGAAGATTACAATGGAGGCATTAGGAGGCTAAAAATTTGCTGATTATAAAAACCCTAATGCAATATATTTTATATATATAGGTATAGACAAAACCCTATGGGTCCAAAAACATAAACTTAACGTCCCAAAAACAAGGTCTGTACCGCGGGGGTGGAGGCCTATCGACCCGATCCCTCTGCTACCACAACAATCTCATCAAAAATTCCACTTTTATTTTTTCATCACAATTGTTGTACCACGAACTTTTCAAATCTGATCAAACTAAATTCTAGTCACCATACTCTAACCAGCCCAACAACGAAGGGGCGGTGCCACACCTGCAAAAGGAAGACTAGAAGAAAACTATCCTAAACCCCGGCTTGAGGTTGCTTTTGCGACGTAAACAATGAGCTATGACAATTTGATATGTTATAATAAATATTATGTCCTTCATTTATGTGTTTATTGGTGGAATAAAAAATAGAACCCAAAAATAAGACCCCCTAAGAAGACTCATTCCTTTTACGAGGTGTCACTCTTTTAATTACATTTACATGTATACTTTGAAAATTAATTTCAACTAAACAACATTTGACCTCAGTTTAATGTTATTATCATGTCTGAATTGAATTGAAGCATTAGATTCAGAAAATGTTAAAAATTCTACGCGGAAAAAAGTCAAATCAATAAAGATACAAATGGGTCGGTCTATATGGTGTGAAAGCAAGAAAGCCAACTAAAACCATGGAATTAATCTTCTTTCCCTTTTGTATATAATTTTTTATAAATAAAATTCAACAATAACTATGTCCTTGTATGAACATGGCGTTCAAACTTTAAAATACTCTCGGTTCACTCTTGATGTTTAATATTTGGCCAAATTTACTCTCTGAACTTTAAAAGTGTAATATTTTAGATGAAATAGCGCATACAACGTACATGAAAAAAAAAAAAAAAAAGAAAATTCATTTTTTTTTAATTCATTACTAATCCAATTAAATTAGAATCCATTCTCTACTTTTTTTTTTTTTCTCACTCTTTGCTTCTAAGTAACTATGAGAATAAATCTGAGGTTTTGCGCTTAACCAATTTAGCAAAGGAGTTCATAAACCCGATTGAAATAGGGAAGAATACTTCTTCTTCTTCTTTTTTTTAACTTTTTTCTTACTTTTGAGTAACTACTTTAAGAAAAGACTGCATAGAAGTGTCTTTCGCTCAAGTTATTTATTTAGAGTAAAGGTGTTTATTATCTCTTAAATATTATCTCTAATCTTGAGTCAAGTGAAAACTTAATAGTAAAAAAAGCACAAATAAAAGTTCGAGGGACAAAATAAAATATATAAATTAATAGACATAATGTTTTAAAATCTGAGAGCATGATGACATAATTAATATAGTTCTGGACAAATTGTAAAATCCATCCTTTTGATAAACAAATAAGAACGATAAAGTAGACTTTTTTTTGGTGGAAAAAAACGAAACGATTGAATAGACTCTTCCAGGGTCAACTTACGTTTACATTGGCACTTGCAAATGCAAA
The DNA here is from genome assembly GCA_946598075.1 of Artocarpus hirsutus. Taxonomy (NCBI): domain Eukaryota; kingdom Viridiplantae; phylum Streptophyta; class Magnoliopsida; order Rosales; family Moraceae; genus Artocarpus; species Artocarpus hirsutus. The sequence continues at coordinate 21,109 of CAMOHE010051956.1, forward strand.
CTTCCATAGGTTACCGTACGGGGTGATTTTCGGTCGGTGAAGTCACTTAGGGTCGCTTTTGGTCATTGAAGCCACCTGGAAGGCGACCATTAGTCACTTCATAGGTAACCAGTTTTCGTTGCTGCTTGCCCGGAAAAGACGAGCGTATTTGTTGGGACAGAGACATTTACAAGAGCAAATTTGTGGCATTGAAATGAAAATGGACCTTGAAAGAAGATAAGGCTTTCAATTCAAAATGGTGTGTAGTGACCAGAAAATACAACGCGTTCTTTAGACTTTTGCTCTGTTAGGGGTTCTACTGTTAAGAGAAAGCTTAGTGGGAGAGTGAGGCGCCACCCCCTCTTTGTCCAAGTCCAACGCTGGGCGATGCCTCGGGTTGGCCGCTGGGCCTAGGGGCCGCAAGAGAGTGGGAGGTAGATCTATGTCTTGTGGCATCGAGCTTATATTCTCTTATTGGGTCTCGACGCCTGTATTATGTCCCTCCATGCTTCATTGTATTTGCTAACAGACCCAGCTTTGGTCGGGATTAGTTTTCTATCCTCAATGGAGGACATAGGCGACTTTTTTTTTTTTGTACTTTTATTAGTATAAATGAAGTTACAATTTCAAAAAAAATGGTGTTTGGTGCTTCATAGAATAAATTTTCCCGTGAAGAATACATCTGAGAGTAGCTAAACTTTTTATACAAATACCAAGTAAGATACCACTGAAATAGGATGGCCTAGTGGTGATGGAATAGCATAGTTGGTTTATGATTAACTGTTCGAGTGTTAATGGTGTTAGTGAAGAAATTGGTCATTAGTTAGTTAAATTGTTAGTACACTTATCATTACCTGATTAGACAAATTAGTTACGAACTGTAAATACAAGACTCACTTATTCCATAACAACAACAGAATTGAGTAATGAGAAGATTTTGATTTTCACTCTCAATCTTTTTTCTTTCTCTCTCTATTCTCTATTCTAGTTTTCTTATAGGTGATCCTTTTTGAGGATCGTAAATACGAAAGTTTGTACCTCTTCACTTAATACTTGACTTAGAATATTTGAGATCATGCCCCATATAATCTTATTAATAATACATTCGACGAAAATAGGTGACAAAAAAACCCCTCATTAAGCGATAGGGCCTTCAACGAATATTCTTGTTAGTGTTTGAGAACGCCTAAAGAAAATATGTTAATGTCAATCATTCTCTACCCGGACTACTCTTTATCAAGAAAATCTCAATTCAGATTTATAGAATGACTTTTATCAAGGAAAAGAGTGTCGGAGGAAAATTTCACGACAGCAAATTCAGAGTACATCTAAAAGCCGTGCCGATGGTAATCAATTGTATAACCAGCGATAGACTGTTGGAATGCTGAATGTATTCCACCATGATGCCCGAATTATCTAGCTACCAGCCAGTTACCGGCAGTAGTCTATCACGCTATCAATAGGTTTTTTTTAACTTAAGATAGGAGATTCGAACTTTTCATCTTTAGGTGGAGTCAGGTGTGGTTTATTAATAGACTATACTTCCAGCCACCTATGAATGAGTTTTTTATTGACGTACTTGAAACAATGCGCGTAAAAACACACACACACAAGCAGAAGATCCATACCCTTTAGGAGAACTAAAAGGAATAAAAAAAGAAAATCATGGAAACGTACTAGACTGGATTCCCAAGCTTTGAAAGGAATCAAAACTTGGCAACCCTGGCGTTTAGTGGAAATGATCGTTCAACAACATTTTAAAAACAATCAAAGAAAGAGATCTGATTTTCAAACGGTACAACAATTTTTTCCCCCCTGAAGGGCGGTACAACAATTTTCATTAATGTGGTCAATCAAAACCCTAATTAATCCCCTAAAAAATTCAAATTAAGAAAATAAAATTGTCTAAATTAAAATATATAGACAGAATATTGAAACAATATTCAAATGATACTCATCAAAATGTATTGAAAAATGGTACCGCAAACAATTAATTTTAAAAAAAAATTTCTCAAAATACAATTTATTTAATTGCTTCTCAATTATTTGGTTGGTGATGCTCAATATTTTAAATATGCCATAGTAATTTTGTTTACTGGCTAATAATTATTGTCTATATTCGGCTATACAATACCTTTTTAAGTCTAATTATTTAATTGTACCATGTGAAAATAAAGCCTATACTTTTTAATATCACTTTTTATACCATGTTTTTAAAATTTATTTAAAAAGTATATCTTCAATTTTGGTCTATCAAATATATATCTTCAAATGATATACTATATAAATTTATACTTTTTATGCCAATAATAGATTTTTGACCTTTAAAATGATCAAACTAACTTTAAAAAATAAAAATAGAGGAAAGAAATCTAAAACTCTCAAAAATTGAAAGGAAAAAAAACAAAAGTACTTAAAAAAAATTTCTATTTATGGGTATTTTGGGTAATTTTAGGCCAAAATCCAAAGTTGACTGTAAAGAGCTTTTAATTCAATGAAATAAAAACCAAAAATGTAGTTTTTGTATAAGTTTGAAACACATGATAAAATGCAAATAATAAAATTTTAAATGTTGGATATTCAACCTTATAGAGGTGATATTTATTTCCACAATAATTATTCCTCTCTATTATATAGGATCTGAATCTTTTCATGGCCTACAAAAATATCATCTCCATCACTTGTTTTTTGGTGAGACTAAACGGTCAAGTACTGACCAGGTCGTACAGTTGTCTGGAAAAATTATTGGTTTCACAGCTACTAGGCAACATAAATGCTATGTTTGATTCCACATTGAAATTGCCCGTCTCCCATAATTACTTGTGGTCTGGAAACTGTTGACCAGAATCCCACTCCAAGACTTATTACCAACAAATAAATAAATAAATAAAGTAAAATAATAGAAAGAAATGTTTTGGAACAATTTCATTCGTTTGAATTAATGTTTGTTAAAAATATTATAGAGTACGAAAGTTTTATAATATAGTTTATTTTTTTAATATTAAAGCATGTGAGAAATTTTTGTTGTAATATTAAAAAATTTTAGTTGAAACAAAAAATACCATATACTTTTTATACGTTACCGTGAAGAAAGCTCAACGATTTGTTTTGATTTCCACTTAATGATAAATCATTCTTCAAACTCAATATTCCAACCAATTTGTTGATTTTGGAATGTGTTGTGCTTTGTAACGGCATAATAAATTCTGTTTTTCCTTTTTTTTTTTTGTGTTTTCTGCTAACAACTATAATATTCTCAAAGTAACTCGTAGCAATCTTCTAATTAGGTATTTCAAGAGAAAAAAAAAAACTAGTAATTACATAATCATGTACTCATAGAGGAAAATATCTATAGCAACTTTTTTTTTCATTATCAATAGGAACAACAATTTTAACAGTAGAATTAATTTTTAAATAATATAATTTATGAATGTCTATTAAAAAAATTACAATGTACGGTATAAAATTATTCTCATTCACAGATCGAGTTGTTGGAAAATTAATTCTACAGCTAAAACAACATCTACCGATAATAGTGAAAAATACAATGTCTGGGGTAGAAATTCCCAATACATGTTGCCATCATACAAAATTTTTCATGATGCAAGGAAAATTACATAGAACCAGGCCTCACAATACATATAGATCAACTCATACCTTCTAACTCTGAAACCTTAAAGCTTGTACCAAATAGAATTAGTCAACTATAAGACAATGGTCTGTATGGAGTGATCTTGATAACCAAGCCAGGGAAAACATCATCAGGGTCATGGATATGTGGATTCTCTTCAACAATGTAAGGATCTCCGCATCTTTCGGCGATCGTTTGCAGCGTCTCGCCTTCGCGAACGACGTAAATTTCGTCGCAAGGCCTATTGTTGTTGTACTTGTTGATGTCCTTTCTCTGCGTCCTCGTTGCGAAGTCGCTCTTGCCCGATTCGCAGCAGCTCAGGACCAGCAGCACTGCCAAGAGCAAAGCACAATACCAAGAAGCCCTCTCGGCCGTCGCGGTCGCTGAACAAGCACACACCATGATGAGCAATGCTATGCAGATTAAGATTATCAAAGATGTTGGCTTTGCCTTTACTCTTGGGATTTTTCTAGATATTGTGTTTTTTCCCCCCTCTCTTGGGACTATGAAAACATATAGAGATGCTATATAGCAAAAGGGTTTCTCTTATTTTCTTCTGGTGGTTGGAATGGGCTATTCTTGGCAGGAGTTGAAATGGTAATCTCAGTGTAGTAGGTTAATGTCAGGAGGGACTTACAAATAGTATGTAACAAGTTAGTTTAACTGCTTTTATTGAATGGATTTGGTTCTTGGGATTCGTTTGAATGCAATGAGGTCCACTTCCATTAAATGTGTTGGTCTTTACAACAACCTCATGTATCCTTTGTAAAGCAAAAAGAGTTTGGTTGGTATGAGTTGGTACTAACTAACTTTTTAGTTAAGAATAATGTACAGTTCTCACATGCTACATTAAAAGCAAAAAAGTTACTACAATGTAAAGCTCTCACATGCTATAGTGTAAAGCTTTCACCTGCTAAAGTGTTTATAGTTCTAACCAATGGTTCTAACTACCATAACAAATACTCTATTAAGGTGCCAAATTAATATACGAAGCAAGGAACAATTTGGGCAGTGAAACTATGCTACACTATCCAATAGATCAACCACTGGATAATGGAAAGAAATGATCTCAACTGTTTAAAAATAAGTCATCTTTTAATGGAATAAAATTTTGACCGCTTAGATTGTTTCTTTTTCATCAATCGAGGACTAAAAGTACACCCACCCAATCAACCACTAGATGATGGTAAGAAACTATCTTATTTATTGAAGAATAGGTCGTCTTTTTAGCTGAATAAATTTCAATGACTCATATCGTTTCATTTCATGATCTAATGACTGAAATTGAGCTACATGATAAATCCATAACTTCTTCCAATAATTCAACCCCATGTGATAATCCCTTGAGGAAGAAATTTACGCAAAGTCGAGATTAGAAGAACAATTTATTCTAAGGTACATTCCATGTGTTTAAAAAGGTTGACCCACAATTCCAAATCATCCCTAATCTTGGGTGGCCTATAAGTCTATGGCCCCCTCTATTGAAATATTTTTCCCTTCAACCCCAAATTCTCTGTTTGTGACGATTCATTGGTCACTCTGTCAAAATCAGTAAACCTTGAAACTCTGAGCACGACTACAGTACATCTCTTACTTTTCAAATGCATATACATCTTAAGTTTCCGTTCATTGGGTGAGTGCCAAAATGATCTGGACTGTTTAAGTTTTTGCAGTTTGGTAAACCAGTGCCTAATAGCAAAAAGCAATCTCAATTTTAATGGTCCGGATTGTTTCAATCCAACGGCTGAAAATTAAGATGCAAATACAGCCCAAAAAAAAGTTGTAACTTAACATGTAATATGAATTATAATATGATATAAACTTTTTTAAGCGTGGCATAAATAAACACAACATCTAAAAGACGGCACAACATGTAATTTTCTCACTATAATTATTCCTGAAAATGTCGCCTGCAAAGAGGCTACACTTGCTAGGCATCTACAGTGTGCATGCGGTTTTGAAATGCCGGTATCAATTTCACTTCACGACTTTTAAAAGGAGAAGACAGAAATATAGTTTATGCATAGGCATGTACTACATTTATTCATTATCGACCAAACTTTAACACCATTCTCAAATGTTCTTTACAAGATTTTAAAATAAATGAGGGGAAGAATTCACGGATAGCTAGCTCTTCGCCAAACATCGCCATGCCCACACTTGGGATTAAGGAAAAGAAGCCATACAGAAGTTTGCAGTAAAGGAATCCCACTCTTCATTGCTGGGTTTGCCACCTAAGGCTCTCATGGAGTCAATAGCAGATTTTTGATGTAACTGATCACTTCATCCACATTCACCGTCCAAGCAACGGAGACAGGGGAATAGTCGGACCATGGGTTGCTGGAATTCCAACTATAGAAGACAAAGTATAATTATAGTTAAAAAAAAAAAAAAAGCAAACAAAACAAAAAAGCAACAAATTGAAAAAGATCAGTGTGATACTCTTACTTTTTGAGTCCTTGATCCATTAATGTATGCCCTATACATATGCCTTGAGTTTCTACCCTCACTACCCCCTTCTTGTATGTAAAGAGATCGGGACGAACTAGTGCCACAAAACTAACAGGGTCGTGAAGGAAAATACCTGAATCCAATTTTGCCCAAGAGAGATTAAGATGAAGTAAATCAAAAAGCTAATGAAAAATGATGATAATTTAAAGTACAGTGGCTGTAAGATCTACTAAATATGAGAGAGGAGTACCATAAACATCATCAGACTTCACATGCCAGTCTCTGTAGAATTTGCACATGTCGCACAAGATTTTGGTGTGCCTTCCATTGGATTGCCTCAAATCGAGGAGGTCAGCATCTGAAACCGCAACAACGGTGATTAAATTTCAAAAGGTGCTATTTGATAATCTCATAGCACAGCTTGAGAAAAGCTGGTCTTCGAATTGAAAAGGCAAAAAAGAAGCTGGAAATCCCACCTGTAAATTTGACTTGGGTTGTAATGTTTATTCCAACAACATCAATGTTAGCCCCTGATGTAAACACAATATCTGCTGCTTCGGGGTCCCCATAAATCTGCAGTTTGAAACTGATCATGTAATTTATTCGTTGTGAGAGGTCCGGTGAACCGAACTCAAGGTTTCATAGTTTACAACTGACAACTAGATAGTTAATAAAAAATTGATCCTCAAGGGTACTATGTCGGCACCCATTTCAAACTAGAATTACTGCTACTAGGTAAAGAAAATTATTTTTCCTTGGAATAGGGGAAGAAAGAAACGACGTAAGCAACAATCAACCTATACAAGTTTACCAATGCAGCAAAAGTCATAAGATCACCACCCTCTTGATTTTCCAAGAAAATATTCCATTACAACACAAGGCATTTTGCTGGGTGTTTGTTGGCTTGGAATTGTCAGTTTTTCATCATGAAATAAAAGAAAAAAAAAAAAGAGAAAGAGAGAGAGACTCACATTTGCTTCAGCAGCGGGATTTACATTTCCCAATGAAAAGAAAGCACCACCAAGTATTACTAGTCTCTTCAACTTTTTGGTAAAGGAAGAATCCCTTTTGATTGCCTGATCAAGTTAATTGTATCAACACAACTTTAATTTAGTGGATCGCAATTCTCAATTAAAAACCCAATAAGCCAAAGCAGGTCTTACCAAAGCTATGTTCGTGAGAGGTCCCAGTGCAAGAATTGATACTTCTCCAGGATATTCGGAGACCTTATCAACTAAGAATTCAGCAGCACTCTTTTCAACTTTCTTCGCTTTCGGAGAAGGTAGGAATAAATTCCCCAAACCATCAGAACCATGTGCAAACTCAGCAACACGAGGCTCTCCTCCCTTTGCCAGAATAAAACAGTTGCAATGAAGTAAATAGACAGCCCAACAAAAGGTAAACTGGGGAGAAAATTATGGCATAGAACAAGGCAAGCAAAAAGATTGGGGAGAAAATTATGCCAAGGAATATATTCTTCACTTTTAATTTGGATCAAGACTTTCATTTAAAGAATACAAGTTAAGAAAATTACCTTTAGAGGCTCAGGACTGCCCTCTGCTACGGGCACATCTGGACACCCTGCTATCTCACACTATCCTTTTAAACATCAAGACATTAATCGATCATGAATGCATTCTAAAAGAGAAATTCCACTACCTAAATTGTAATTAAAGCTTCAAACACAATAATTTTTTAAAAAAAAAAAAAAAAAAGCTGAAACAAATACGTACCAAAAGCAATGCATTCCGGGTGGCGTCTTTTGTAGTAACATTACCAAAAATTGTGGTCAAGCCTATGACTTCCAAACCCGGACTTTGAAACGCCATGAAGATGGCCATACTATCATCTGTCAATAAACACAAATCAGCAGAAAATGTCACATGAAAATATGTCAAAAAGGAACACAGCATTATGCATCTCTAAAGCACATAAACAAAGGAGCATCTAGATTAATAGATTCAAGTACCTTTTTTTTGGGATAAGAAACAGAACTTTAGTAAAAGAAATAACAAAAGAAGTACGACAGAGGAAAAGCAGTCCCCAAACAAAAAGCAAAAAGGCACAAAAACTAACTCTAATCAGAAAGCGAGGAACAAAACGATACATACCCTCACAACAACAAAATCAAATCCCAACCCTTAATAAATCAGAAAAAGGAAAGTTAGCACCGGCACTTCATCCTGAGATGCCCACAATGCCACCCAGTACTTGACTCTAGCCCAGACAACGCTAAGATCTCCTTCGACTTCTTTGAAAATGCGGTTGTCTCTATATTTATGTATTATTTTAAGAATCTCGTAATATGCAGAAGAAACCATTTTTTTTTTTCAAAACCAATGTCTTGTATAAGATGACTTCCAAATATATTAGGTTGATTAGATGATGGCAGGGGACCTCCGGAGTCCCTTAAACCTTTTGCCATTGCTCTTTCTCCTCTAGATTATAGTTTTATAAAGAAAGGAAAAAGAAAGGAAAAAAAAAAAGACACACGGAAACAACTTTTTTTTTTAAGACACAAAGAAACATTTTATTTTAAGGCACAAGGAAACATCTTTGGATCTGATATTATTGTATAATTAACCCAAAAACCAAGAGTACACAGCTTATTTGTCCTGAGATAAATACGCAAGACAGATTTGTGGTTGAATTTATTCAATTTCATGTTTTGCTTTTCTAAGATAAGACCCATTTTACTTATCCACTTATTCCTTTGGTGCAACCCAGAAAATAAAATATTAGTGAACAGAATTTTTCAGCAAAAAGGGGCAGAAAAGGCAGATGGGTTCCAACCAATATACAAAACCGAACTTTCACTATCGCCATGTATGAAAATCTTAAACAATATTTGATCAATTCTTATCTTTTTTTTTAATAAAATTATAAAAGAAAAGGGCCAAGAGATGGGAAATAAACAAAGGTCAAACATAGAATCAGGGAAAAGTTCTGGGAAAAAGGGAAGGAAAACAAAAAGTTGCTTTCTTTCTTTCTCGCTTTCTTTCTTTCTTTTTGTTATTTTTTAGGCTTTCTCAGCTCCATTTTTTTAGGTTAAAGAGAGAAAGGACAAAAGAAATACATTGACTCAATTAAATTCCCACCACTGCAATTCCAAACTCTGCAAAACTTCACGCGCTGAATAGCAACGATATTGAACTCTGTTTGGTTGCTAAGAAACGTAGGAAAATTCAAAAACCCAAATCCAAAACACCGAAAAATTCACCCTAAATCACCCATTCTTCACCTCTCGTTCAAACGAATTTCTAACAATCCACAATTCAAAACCATCACAAACCACATTAAATTAAAAATAAATAAAATAAAATAAAAACAAAAACTTCAATCTCTTTCCTTTTCCCACATTATCTCAAAGAGCAAAATCAACAAACAATTTAAACGAACAAAAAAAAAGACTTGCCAATTCCAGGATCAGTATCGATAATGAGCTTCTCAGGAGCCGCATGCGCAGCCAGAACTCCGCCGTTCTCGCCGTCGGCGACCACACCGTTGCAATTCATCGCGATGCGCTTCGTAACAAAGAACGATTGGCAAGCGAGGAATCAAATCAATACAATCTCCGCTGTGTATATGCGTATGGCGTTATAATATATATAACCATACACATATACAACTATATATAGATATATATGTACTGGCTGACTAGGAGCTGAGACTGAGCTGACACCCAACCCGGATATTCGAGGGTTGTTATAGTAATTAACTAAATTATTTAGTTATTTATTTCGAGAAGTCTGAGAATAGATAGAAAACGGTAGGTCGTTTTTCATGTTTGGTTTAGGTTGACGAAGAAGGCAGTTCGTATTTTACCCGTTTTCTTCTTTTTTGGGCCAATTGGAAGGTGAAACGTGTCAAACCAAGAAGATCTGAATCTTGTACGGACGATGAATTTGGATGTGCTTTTGTCTTTCCCGAAGATCACTATGAAAAGGGTGGTAGAATTTTTTTTTTTTTTTAAGTAATTGGTGATCAAACTTTTTTTTTTTTTTATTACTCGTGATTAAAATAATGGTAAGCAACAACTATAGCAATAATGATGATATTATAAAATAATTGTGCAATGAGGATTTTTTTTAATCAAGCCACATGTTAATGTTTTCTGTTTATTTTATTTATTTGTACCTATTTATTGTGATAATTGATGTAACATGTTATACCTCGGTTTATTTCTTTTGTAAAAAAAATGTAAAATGTAAAGTAAAGTTTTTTTTTTTTTTAAGAATGCAAAGCAAGAGTATTGTAATTGAAGTCGGAATGTTTGAAAAAGTAGAAATAAGTTCAAAATTTCAACTTTACCCTTTTTCAACGTCAAACCTAAGTACAATGGAAGTTCCTTCAAATGAACAGATATTACAAAAGAAATCTGGTTGAATTTATTTATGGTTTTTTTTAAATTTTGTCCTCAAAGCCAGTGTATTTATTGAAGAGTTTGTCCACGTGGCATTAAGTCGTTAAAACAATTATATTATTTTTCAAGTCATAATTATCATGTGGCTCAAAATGATAACATTAAAACAATTATTATTTTTGAAAGTTGGTAGATAATTAGTTGGTTACGTGTTTGTTAATTGTTGCAATTGGTTAGTTGTTTGGTTAGTAGTCTCGAAGCATTTAGTTGGAAGGAAGTTAGTGGCAATTAGTAGTATAAATAGGGGGTTTAGTGGCTTATGATCTGATTTGGTGAGAGTTTGGGGAAACCCCTGGGAGAGTTGCAGCCTCAGAATGTTGCTATCTTTGTATTCATTTCTTTTTGGGGTCAATGAAATTGCTTCTTTCTTGTATTATGTGTCATTTTTACCATTGAAATAGCTAAGTTCCTAACATATTATGTGATTATATTGCATAAATCGTGACAATGTTAGGATGACTATTGTATAATTATAATTATTTTTAAAAAATTTATGAAAATTTTGTTAATTTTCAATTAAACCATAAAAATTATGCTATGTAGGATAATCACAAAAAAAAATAGTGGGCAAGTTGGAACGCCCTTTACGGACGTTACAAGAACTGTTAACTTACATCATTATCTCTTAATTATTTGATTAAAAAAACCTAAACTTGCAAGTATTATCTAATTATTAACATAGGATTTTTGGTGTAAATACTTTTTATTTATTTAATATTACCATGTGAATATATGAATTTAAAATTTTAATTTATTTTTAACCAATCAAATTACTACTAATTGTATATTGCGAGGACTTCTCAAGATCGCATCTTTCAATAACATCAATACTTACTTACCAGAAATGATTTTCCTCCTCGGTTAGCTAATCGACTATTTGCAAAATAGTTAGTTTTGTTAGAAATATATATAGGATATAAACAACAAACATGTGCAATATAAAGTAAGCAAAAACAATGAAAGGAATATTATTATGAAATTAGGAATAAAATATTACAATAGAATTCTCAACCTTTAAACCAAATTGGAACAAAATGATAGTCGAGGCACGTGTAGCTCACACTTTCCTTAAAACAGATTCGTCCCTCTAGTTGTGCACAAATATTCGACGGACGTCTGTTTCTCAGAATACAACAACAACCAACGATGGTCAATGCACACTTGAACACCGCCTTCAGTGAACTTGAACAAAGTGTTCCTCTATCACCAAAACGACAACTTGCCAAAACCGAAGACTCGAGAAAAAAAGAACAAAAACTCAAAAACAAGAGAAAAAGAAAAACTACGTGTTATTTTTCTGTGCAATTTTTGTGTGTCTAGATGTAGAGAAAGTCCTAGTACTTATACAGGTCAGGGGATATTAAACTTTTATGCCTAACTGATGTGGGACTTTCCTAGTACTTATACATGTCAAGGGATGTCAAGTTTTAATGCTTAACCGATGTGTGACTCCACATTTAGGCCCTTTTTTTCCAACAAATTCAAATGTCAATGGGCACAATTTAAGCATCAATTTCTCATTCACCTGATTACCATTTTGAGCATATAAATATATGATTTCGATCTTCTCGCGATGGAGAACGTGTAACGCCCCCTTATGAACGTCACAGATGTCATTACATTCATTTTTTAATACTTTTATTTTAAGATAAACTATAGTTCCAAAACATAACTTGAAAACATTCCCCAGGTTACATCAATATTTAATATATTACTCATTCATAAATATTCTTTAAATAGTTTATCTCACTAAATAATAAATTCATAACAAAATACATAG